>JAASAY010000028.1:0-15574 GCA_014822085.1 Fusarium stilboides
GTATTATATAAAAGTAGCTAGTTATAAGAGGTAGCCAGTTATAAGGTAACTAATATTATAATAAGTGTGTTAGTTTAATATCTTCCCTGCATACTTTTGTGTATGTGATCGAGTTACTGTTGCACCATTACTCTAAGGGCATTTTAAAAACCTCAGCGAAAAGGTTTGGGCGAATAAGGCATTTCGTTGTGTTGAGAACCAGACCCGGGACTGGTCATAGACCCTCAAAGGGCATAAGTTGAGCGACAATCCTCCCAACGTATCCGATGATAACTAGTTGGCTGAGAATCTATGCCCAATATGGAATCTGAGCGTAGATATATTGAATTGGCCGGCTTAGAGAATCTATGTCTCTTTGCTTCTTCCTCGTTCCACATCTGGCCTGGCCATTTCACTTCTAGGTAAACTTTGGACCAGGGCCATTGCTCTGATCCAGCCGTTAAGACGGCTTTGGGCATAGAAGAAAGCAGCAGGACAGTATCATAGACTATTGATGATTCCGGTCCAATTCACCTCCCGGGTATCAGAGTATACTTATATGGGCTCGTCCGCCATCCTCACATCTAGCACCATCAACTACAAGGAACTCGCCTAGTCATTCGCTCTGATATATGCCACTTTTTTCGCTTCATACGAGATTCTGAGTGATAATCGAGGTAAACCCTCGAAAGTCTATGACCCAGTTGCAACATGTATAGTCACGTTAAACAAGAACAGTCGTCCAGCGCGCTGCGTGGTAGGGTTGTGTTGTGAGTGTCCGCTGGTATGTTGCTAATTAGATCCAGGTTATGAGATAATTTGGCGTTTAGCAACTATCGATGAGACTAATTAGGGTTTGCTCTATACCCTCTTCGAAATGAAGTTAAAAGAAGTCAGTTTCAACAACGACAATACCGTCGAGAAATGTGCGGATTTAGCCAGGACTAATAGTATCAACTGTCATTGGCGACGAGCTGTTCATATGCGACGGGAAAGAAAAAGAGAGGCGATAAACTCAAGATGAAGCGAAAAGTGAAACTTCGTGATCTAGATGATAGTGCGGGACATGGAGGGAAACTGACCACCAGATTACGGAATCCAGTGATAGAATAACCTCAAAACAAGTAGAATAGGTATCTCTCAACGGGACACGACCAGCAAGACTGTAGCCCCAATCAGGCGAATAGCGCAGAATGAATGTGGCGTGTCAGGCAAAGGCCGGGGGAAACATGTGTGGAAGGCGGGGGATATACACATCATATCAACAATACAGAGTTGCACTGGGAGGTAGGACGATGAATATTTAATGAGACGTGTAGATACAGCAACCATCAGTTGGAGGAACTCGCTTTCTGCAAGATTGGGAAGTCACACTTGACCCAAATAGAGGCCCAGTGATATCTTTGAGCTTTGTAGCCGATGAATGGGGGTTAAACGTCGAGGCGACCAAGAAACAGCCGTTCGCAGAGCGGAGTGACCTGAGTGACTCTTTTGTAGGGCAAATAACATGAGTTTCACAACAGCCTTGGACAGTTTGGCACTGTATAGTAAAGCCCGAGTCTCACCGTATCACCAAAACACACGAGACTTATTACAAGCCAATTTTGGAATTCTCTTCTCGTCGGTCATTTGAGAGACGCTAAGACATATAAAGAGCCTTGAGAGCTGATTATGGTGATCTTGGTAACATCAGAAGCCGGCAGAATTTGACATGATGATGGCCGCCTGTCGCTGCATTACAAGTTGTTGACGGACTTGTTACTAAGGCACTGGCCCAGCTCAAGCAAGGTCCAGATGTTTGATCAAGCGGCATAATCTTCTTAGCAGGCTCAACCTCTCTCTTTTCAAAGACAGTTAGAGAGATATCCTGAAACTGGAAATGAAGTACATGTAAATCCTAAAAGAACCCAAGGTAGGCTCAGTGGCAAGAGATCTGGTTTTTGATCGGGAAGTAGACTGTGACTCCCTTATTACATGAACACTTTGCCTCTGCCCCGCTCGTCCCTTTCTTTCCTTGACATCCAGTCTTGTCCTATCTTTCGTTCCACCTTATTCATCGTTCCTGTGCCCGCTCTCGCCATTGTAGAACAACTTCGGGTGCATGCTTTTAAATATCCATGTTCTCATCTTGTCATCCATGCAAGTGCAGTAGCAACAGCGGCCGTCAAGAGCAGTCCTTAGCCTCCGTTCAGGCATTGTTCTTCGTTTCCATACCGAGGCTCGATAGCCACTGGCTACAAGTCTCTTGAATGGGTATCTTTAGCACAAATATCTAGTCAAGGTTGACGTGATCAACAAATGAAACATCCCAGCAGTCGTAAGTGGCGGCAGTTCAGACCGATTGCTCGTGGCGCTAGTATTATCGGTGAAGTTGACTCAACACTCCGTGTCATCGTACTCTTGATCGACTGCATGAGATGGTAGCTTTGCCACTGCCGCAGCGGTTATGGCGAACGTGAGTTAGAGGATATCAAAAGGATGGGCGTGTTGCAGGGCACGACTCTACGCGACGTGCTACGCTGTGGTTGCCGCTGTGATACTGTCGTTGTCTAATACTTCGTTGTTGTTCACGTTGCCTGGCAGCAAGGACTCAAGACGTTGTGGCATATGACAAGCACGGGAGCATCATTAGCTAGATGCACGGAGGAGACTGATCTTATATTGACTGGCTTGTGGTGGTTGACGTGTGGGAGAAAGTCGAGAACTCGTTGCATTTATAGAAGCCAATATTCCTTGGTCGCGAGAGAATAACCAAGGATATGATGTGAGAAGCCCCTGGTCTTGACGTACTTAGTGTGGGAATCCGAAAGTGACCGATGGTGTGAGCAAATCTCGTGTTGTGTCGGCTTCTTGCTGAGGTAAAAGTCTCAGTTACCAACACAGAACTCACCTTGATGCGCTTCCGAGTAGCTAGAGGGCACAGGCACCTGAAAGCCGAAATGCCTGTAGGCGGTGGACGCCTGCATGTCTCTGAGCTCAACGCGGCCCGAGGCCGTCTTCTCGAGTTGGAAAAGGTGTATATCACTGCTCTCTCACACCAGCAGCCATCGTGATGGAGGTCACTGAATGTGACGGAGTGGGAGCACGTGAGAACGGCACTGTAGCTTTGAGCCGCGTTGCCCTCGATGATGTCGACATTCACGCCTGGCGGGTTGGAGCAGAACAAATAGATCGAGGGGTGGCATTGGGCACAGCCGCTTCCAATCGCTCCTAAATTCCAGCAATCAATGTCCACCATGAAGCTGCGCGTACCGAGATTCTCGGACTATGCGGCGATAGAGCACTCAAATGCCCGAGGATCTACTCAAGGGCGGTCGCTCCCGGCTTAATTCCTAAGTCAAAATCACCCTTGCCCCAAGACTCTCCATTGCTTCCCTCCACCCAAAAGGCTGATCCTCATGCATTCTTCGGAGTCTCCAACACTCTTCCATAACAATCAGACCTTTCCATGCTATACCAGGGGGTTGAGCTTCTTGTAACACCTTATCAACGATCCCACGGAACCGCTGATGCTGTGGCTCGCTTGTGGCCATACTTCCAGCAATAGTATACGGCCAGGATGTTCGCATCACAAGGCGTGTAGGGAGAGCCTCGAGCTTCTCAAGGCAAATATTGACAAAGTTTTGGTCGATACCAATTTGCTCAGATGCAATCCGAGGAAGTGTGACTTGAAACAAGATTTTAGCACCGTAAGCCCAGATGAGACTGATCATTGCAACGTCGAGATCATGGCCTGCATTCGCATTTATGAGACCCTCTACATCTCCTTGTATAGTCCGGATGATGGAATCAAGTTCTTGTTCAAGCTCGCTGCGTCGTCGCCGTAATTGTGGTTGGATAGTATCATCCCGTATTTGGCTTTGATCCATCAGGATTAACTCTTCAAGCCTTGCAATTTGAGAGACAATGGCGAAGACCCGATGCTGGCAGCCCATGAAGTCTTCCGACTTGATTATACCGGACTCTAGAAGAGATAGATAGTCGAAGGCACAAGGGCAGTACGACATGGCACCAAATGTAGATGTCGCAAGAACATCAATCCAAATAAAGTTGAAAACACAAAGTTCTAGCGAACGTCTTCGTACATCGTGTTCAGGTAGGCTCGATAAGACGGTTGCGATCACTGATACAGAATTGCGATTCTCGAGTGGAACGACAGTCTCAATATGATTCAGGACCTTCCTTGAGGCTTGGTGATGTACTTCCCATTGACCCTGAAGCATACTGAAGATCTCGAGAGTTTCCAAATGAGCGATGACATCGAGAAGGTTGACCCCGGCCCAGATGAAATCTTCGAGTGGCGCCGGTGTCATAAGCGCGAAACGGTCGACTTCTTTTCGAAGAATAGATATAGACCGACTCTGCAGCCTGTTGACTTTTGATGAGAGGCCAATCTCATTGACCCTAGGTCCCTGGGATAGCGAATGCTCGAAGCAGGCACTGACGCTTAGAGCTGAGCTGAACAAGGCTTCTCTGCTGATGAGCCGATTGAGCATCCAGTTGCGTTCCAAGTTGTTATTTAGTTTGCAAAATGTATGAGTAATTGGATGGATGACATCGAGGAAGAGCATGAGTAACCTTGTTTCTTCTTGTGAAGAATTCTCAGGTCCAGGTCGCATGCTTTGCATCCTGGTGTCCCACCAGATGGTGTCAGGGCGCCGTTGCCAAATATTAACACCACTTGTCAAGTAAATAAGAGATGGTGTTAGAGAGCTATCGGAAGGGAATGAACTCATTGCAGTCTGGTTAGCACTTGAGGAGTCGCATGTCGGTTGCTGATGGTCATTACTTCCAGAGCCGAGAGGCAAGGGTCCAATCGGGGCAGGATTCGTGTCCCGGGACTCAAGTTTCCTGGAAACTTTGTAGCGAAGCTCCGCGACACTCCGCAAAGCTTTTGCTTCATGAGACTGGTGGACATCTTTCCACGAGGCTCTTGTGGTAATCCAAGGTGGCGCCGGCACGTCAAAGCCGTAGCATGCAAGGTCTCTAGACCGACAGGTACGGCATGCTGGTAGCTCCTCGTCGCATTTTTTCTTGCGGATTCGGCAGGTGAGACATCCCTTGCGACTACGCGACCCGTCTGAAAGTGTTTGCTGCTGATCCCTCTGCGCCATAATGGCCGATTGCCGGGAGGAGTTGTGGAGTAGATAGCTCAAGATGCTTGTGGTTGTTCGGTATCCCTATCAACTCATGCTCTCAAAGGTCAGCAGTGGCCCCCATCCTATCGAGGGATCGAGATTCAGCTAAGTATTGACCAGTATCATGTGCCAAGCTTCAAAATAAGTTGAAATTCTATGACAATCACGCACTCGGGGCATCATTAACTGCCCTGATTTTCCCCGCATCCCCGAAGCTAAATCGACCTCGCTTAAGCTAAGCCTCTTTAAGATCTCAGCAACAACTAGCCATGTTCTTGTTATTGGCTGCCCTGCTTATCCAAATCGACTGCGCTTAAGCTAAACCCTTTCGAGGCTTTATGCATGCACTCACAGCAGGTGACGAGATGCTTATGCTTTTCTTATCAGTGAGTAGGTCATCTTAGTGCGCCAACATAGATATATAAGTATGCGCTCGCTACGATATTTTATACTGGCTATTGGCCAATCTTGTATCATCTTCTGAGTACGAGTGACACGTGTGACTCAAACATCATGTCGTGTCCTCAATGCTTTACTGGACATGTCAACCCGGGCACTCCCACTGGTCATTGGGGTACCGTTCATGGCCTACGGACCTACACTGCACAACCCCCCGCCGGCAAGAGTCCGACGGGTATCGTTGTCATCATCCCTGACGCGTTCGGGGTTGACTTTGTAAACAACCAGATTCTGGCAGATCACTATGCTTCAGCTGCAAACTATCGCGTCTACTTGCCCGACTTCATGAATGGTAAGACAGGTGTTTATTTTCGTGTTGTGTAAGGGAGACGACTGACGCCCTCCCTCCCAGGCAAGGCTGCTCCAGTCAGGACAATGATCAACATGGCACACCTTTGGGATGAGAAAGGATCTTGGTTGTCCAAACCGTCGGTTCCCCCTAAGGCCCAAAATATACATTACATGACTGATCCATGTCTAGATACTATCTCGTTACTACCATGTGGGACTTTGTGCCATTTCTGTATCGAAATCGTTTTAGTGTTTGTTGGCCAAGGGTGACCGGCTTCTTGAAAGAAATGCAACATCATAAAGAAGCAGCCCTTCCCGTCGGAATTGCAGGTTTCTGCTGGGGTGGACTTCACGCCATCAGACTCACCCACGACACGGCGGAAACACAAACTGTCGATGGTCGCCCATTGGCAGACGCTTTTTTTACTGCCCATCCAAGCAATGTGGATATCCTCCAGGATATAGGCAATGTCAGACGAAATCTCTCTATCGCCATTGGCGACGACGATGGCGTCATGGGAATGAAGCAAGTGCGGCAAGCTGAATCAATCTTGGCAAGTATTGACGTCGAGACGAATGTCGTCATCTACCCCGGAGCAAAACATGGGTTCTCAATTCGTGCAAGTAGGGCAGAGCCAGACTCAAAGGAGACGCGACAAGCTGAAGAAGCTGAGGAACAGGCTATTACCTGGTTCAAGCGGCAATTTGATGTTGTGAAACAAAAGGCAGCCAGTCAACAACCGTGACTTTAGGGTACCAGATTGGCAACATGCTTGGTAGGAATGGTGCTATTTAGAAAGTGTTGTTTTCTAATAGTATTATGTATGCAACAGCTGTTCTTTTTTGAAGACTTTTGCAAAAATATACTGACCCCATTATTCAAAGGAACTTGAATAGCCCAGCACTCGTTTCT
The DNA here is from genome assembly GCA_014822085.1 of Fusarium stilboides. Lineage (NCBI taxonomy): Eukaryota > Fungi > Ascomycota > Sordariomycetes > Hypocreales > Nectriaceae > Fusarium > Fusarium stilboides. The sequence goes on from JAASAY010000028.1 coordinate 6,781, forward strand.
TTTCTTATCACTAATCTATCTCACCGAGATCGATCAAGGTGGAGTTGAAGTGATATCATTCTCATAGAGATTGGTTTTTATGGTAGTGGTAGACCTTTGGACCCTAGTACCCTGATCTAGAAATGGCCGAAAGCCTCCGGCTGGCACCGGCCGTATCCGGATCTGAAAAGCTCAGGCGAGCCAGCGTCTCGAAGCTGCCTCTTAGTAGCAGCATGTTGGCCTAACTTTCGTTCGTTTTATCTCACCTACGCAGCCGATGCCACAGAAGCATCAAATATGCAAGACAAAGGCTTTCAGGCGCCTTTGGGCAAAACCAGAACTTATTCGATCCCCTTATACTCTCTAACTACTTATTATCTTTAGGATAAACCGACCAATGCCAAGGTGGGAGAGGCAGCCAAGGAAATCCAAGCCAGTATCATCGCGCTCACCAAGGGCCCCAGGTTCAAATTCGTGAGCACTCTGCTCGAGACCACCTTCAAAGTGCTAACGTTTTGCTAAGGCGGGAGATTGGAACGCAAACGTTGAACTGATCCGAAAGCAAGTCGCGCGAAACAAAATTACAGTCCAACTGCTCAGTCAATCATTGGTCACGTATAAGCTAGTCAACAATGAACGATTCGAGAGCCTGCAGAAGCAATTGCAGCAATTGACAGAGGCGGCTGACTTCTTACGGAGCGAGGACGAGACATTGTCGAATGAGTTGGGACAGAGACCTCTAGCTCATCATGGGTATGCGCTTTCGGGGCGGAGGCCATGTGCTCAAATGGTGCCGCCGATGTTCCCCCACGGCGTAGAGGATTTCTGCCCACCACCCGCTCTAATCCAAGGACCTGCGTACGGATCGGTCCCGGCCCCACCATCCGGTCCGGCGTATCCACCCGCTCCGGGCCATCATCACGAAGCTACCCAGCAGGTGGTTCAGGCGCCTGCATACTCGATGAGGGAAAAAGAGACTAGACGAGTGGAGGAAAGTAAGCGTATATAAATTGGTAGTACGAAAGAAGAATAGATCGAGAGTTTCAGTAGGGCTAATTAGATCGGTCGCCCAGAGCATCAATATTGTAGTTGAGCGAAAAGGAAGCAAACTCAACTTGTAAGCTTGATCTAGATAGCCGCATCATTTATTATTGTTATTAAGACCCTCAAAAGCTCTGAAATCGGCATTGAAATGAGATGGAAATTTAGTTTAAACTTGTAAATAAATAGGATCTTTGAGATTAAAATGCTTAGTTGGACATTTTTGAAGGTCCAAAACGCAAACACTGCAGACTTAGCGAATGCCCACTGAAGATTAGTGGACTGATCACTATGGCTAAGTGCTGCTTGAGACACTGAGCTCCAAAAGGGCACCGAATTCGTGAAAGAGCGGCGCATCTAGCCCTTAAATCGACAACTGTAAATTTTTCGAATGTCGAGCTCGGAGAGTAAAATATTAGGGTAGAAAAAGAACATATTTTCTTGTTTTATATGACTCTGTTTTAAGGGTCAGCTAGAAGGTTTCTGATTGTCGAACGCGCATTGAGAAATCAATGGTCGAATGTATTTTTGCGTTTTTGTGTGAAGGTTCATCTTCGTTGAACACACTTTCCAGCCCTAGCACCAACTACCTCCAACACAATAGTAGAGTCAGGTACCGATGTGTAGATAAACAGATTGGACGCGCTATTTGCTGTAGAGCTATGGGCTGATATGGAACCTTTGAGGCCAGATACCCCAGACCAGGTCAACTTCCAAAGTGCCATGTGCAAACATGCTCGACGATGTTGATCAGATGGCATCGCCAAGATACTTCGCAACACATCCCTACTCTCACTTCCCAACAGTCCCAGCCCATTCCGTCTCACTCCTCCTTTCCTTCATACTTAGCCGCCTTCTGCTAGTTGTAGTGGAAGTAGCGCAACTTCATCTCCTCATCCGTAACAGCCTTGACTCCAGCTTCATATTCCTGGAGGATCTGTCCGAACTCCTCTTCACTCTGGGCAGCTGAGCCAGTACCGAGCTGAGAGACATGTTCGAATGTCGCAGGGCGACGACGTGATTGTGTACTCTTCTGGGAGGGAGCATCTGAGGAAGCGGTGAAGGCGGCATGAGCTGGTCGGATGGTTTTGTTGCTGCTGGTAGTACTGCAAGATGATTGTCTAGCAGTGCTGAATCATGACTTAGCCTTGGAAACAACTAGGATATAAATCAGGCCAGGATCATCCGTTAGATTAGATAAACTCAGGACTCTTCGCCAGCGAGACGCTCTCACTTTCCTTTGCCCCTTCCTTCCCCGCCAAACATTTGTAGCGTTATACATGAAAGTTTCAATGGCTATCCTCTACTCTAAGTTAAAATTCGACGGCCCTGTTACGCTGGTGTGGAAACTATTGGACATACCCGACTTCGTGGTGGTGTTTGCTCCGATGTCACCTAGGTTAATATCATCGTAATAGTCCTTGAGAAGGGCTTCTGATTCAGGGCTGCGTGATTCTTTTATAGCCAAGGCCTGGATGAGGTCGATGTTGAACTGAGGCATGATGGTGATAGACTCGCAGTTGTGCTGGGAGTTTGTGAGGTTTGTGTTGAGGGCGGAAGAGGATGGGAAGAGTTGAGATGATAGATATGGGAGATGCGAACTGCCCCAGTCGTTGAGTGAAAGACGATGGCCCTGTTGTCCTGCTCCGCCAACTCGAAACCCAACAGCCGTGCGCCGTGAAGTTGTTACTTCTGGAGGTATCGAACACATGCCGAGTGGTCGGTGGCATTGGTCGCAGGAGTCTAGATCCACTACGGGGCCATGTGTAACCATTCCAATTGTCTTCTATTGACAAGGACACTGGCAGCCTCAGACAGGCCCAGGATGGTGAGAACGACACAAGGTCAACTGCCTTGTGCATCATTCTCACAAATCCGCTTCGTTGACACGAAATGCCAATGACTTTAGTCGCGCGAGGCTGTAACGGGAAGAGGTCAGCTAGATTATACAACACTCTCGCACTACTCTGTTGACAAGCAAGGCCGACAAGTTTAGTCCCGTAAGGTTGCAGCATCGAGTTTCCATTTAGCACTGTTATTCTCTGACTGACGGAACGATGCATGACTTGACAGCTTATGGGGCATCATGATGATATGGTAATATCCGTTGACGTGGCTTCTGGCAGTATGGGGTAATCCAAGGTTGGGTAAGGCGACATCAGCAGGTTGGGAAAGTGGAGGAGATTCACATTCAAAGTAACTGACGACGTTCTCTCTCACAATACAGGCATCTCCAGTCAGATTTGCAATTCTCTGCTCATTGTCAAGGGCATCAAACATTGGTCGCCGCCCTAGCATCGCCACGTACCCCAAACGTCACATCTTAAAACGACACCACTTCTAACATGGGCGTTACCAACGATGGCGAGGTACAAGCTCTGAATTGTAACCACCCTGACGTTTACTAAGAACCCAAAACTGCCCGTAACACTAGCGTTAACGAGCTCATGTATGTCTCTAAACGGTTAATTCGTTCTTTGCGTCGGCTGCAAGAAAGGCGCTTCTTAATATCTAGTCCGAGAGAAATTGCAGCCTAGCTATTTTTATATTACAGGCTGGCCAGAACTCAAGGCTGCCTTAAACCTAAAGAAAGCCGACAGGAGCTCTTATGGAAGAGTCTTCAATGACTACCTGCCTGGAAAGGTTAGGACCTATATTTAATGATGGCATAAAGAGTTAGTTGAGGCGGGGGTTTAGCTTATACTGCCTATGGGGTGGGCTTTTACTATGAAGTCTATAGTGTGATATATCGTAGAAGCTACGAGGGCGACTACCTCCTAATGGCTTATTATTAAAGTGGTTAAGGGAAGGCTCTCTGCTAAAGAGCGTGTCTGGTTCTGGCTCCTGGGTTTGTGGTTTTTGGTCCCCATGGAAAGAATAATAGGATGGAGTAAAGTAAAAATGCGAATTCTAAGTCCCAAGGGTTCAACGACTAATGCATGTGGAGAAATAGTTGAAGGTTGGCGGTTTGCACTCTAATGACTTCCTGATAGCTTAACGACAGAAGAGTGTTGGGAAGCGTTTAAGGGCCGACGGGTTGCATGAAGACTTCTTGCTGCTTGGACTTCCAGAGCGTCCTCCTCTTGACCAGTGAGCGTTGATGGTTTGATTGAACAGGCCGGGAGGTTCTACACTGCGGGATAGTCCCAGTGAGGTTGGATGACGTTGTTCCTGGGGTGCTATGTTGTTTGGCGATTCGTTTTCGTCCTGATGATCGTACTTGATTGGTTAGCCAGGGTCCTGTATTGAACTGCGGTAACTTACTATATTAAGAATATTTTCAAAATTCTCTGCTTTAGCTTCCTTAAAGTCTGTATCTTTATCTTGAGGCGCAGCTCCTGCCTCGGTGTCTTTAGGTTTAGGCGGACCTCTCTCTATGACATGTTTAGCTGCCGGGGGAGCACTTGCCGCTCTTGCAGCAGGAGAGACAGCCTTGTTTTGGTTGCTCGTTGGCAGGAACGTCCACGACCAGTAACTCAGGACGGACGATAGTGAACTAGGCAGCACCTTGCACCTTGTCTTCCAAAGCGGTTTAGGTCTATAGTCTTTATCAAGATAGATTGGCTGAAGATGCTAGGCTTGTCTGAGGAGTACCTTGGTAATCAGATGTCTGTTGTACTGGTGAGGAACAAAATGGTAGTATTGCTGATTGCCATGCGTGCAGTTTAATTACCTCTGAAATAGGTATGGCTAAAGGGTAGAATGGATGGAATGTGGGCTGAAGGTGTTGATATGGAGATGAAAGATCGAAAGAGGAATATGCTTCTCTACTCTAGTAGGAGAAGTATTATACCGTGATAACGAGGTAGTTGGATGCCTTCTACTAGGTGAAGGCGGATCTAATGCAGGGTGTCTTTGATGACTGAATTAAGCGTGCTGGCAGTCGAATACTGTATTATACCAAGGTGTAACATACTGCTATAGGCCATGAATCTCAGGCAAAGCAACAATGAAATGGTTCTGTTTATATTTGTCCAGGACGTGACCAAATAAAAAGAGGACATGGAGCACAACTTCACTAAATCCGATACGGTTTGTGGATCTACTAAGCCGTAGTTGTTTGCTGGAGGCTTGTTTCTAGTGTTGTCGTTAATCCTTCTATGTAACCAGGCTAATTATTGATGCTAGATGTGAAATGATGACGTTGTCGAAGCGTCTAAGAGTTGTGAGGCAGCCCGGCAGAGTTTTTCTCTGTTACAACATGGTGCTATCTGTCATGATTGACCTTTCATGCTTGGCTGGGTCGTCTACTAAGGATTCCGAGCGGCTTCCATTAATTCAAGCCTCTAGCTCATCCCTTCAGTTTCATACCTGCGTCGCTGTGACTACTCTGACTTCTATCCACAAAGTTTCCTCAGATTAGCAGCTGTTTTGGCCTCCTTTTATCCAGCCGCAATCTGTTTCCAGAACCTCTCATCGTAGAAACTTCGACTACACGCCTCGATCAATATGGTGGCGACTTCACGAAATAGATCTTCCCCGTCGGTACCGCCATCGTCGTCGGCCTTGATATTCTCTGCGACCTTCTCTCCGATGCAAAACCACACAATTATGGACATGTCGTTCTTGTAACGCTCGATATTGTAAGTCTTGATGCCGAGCGACTTGTACAGGTTGGGCGGATCGGTCAAGCCTGGATGGGCATCTTGCATGCGTTTTTAATCGTCGTACATTCCTTCGGTGTGGTCAGAAGAATCGTCATCATAGAGATATATCAGTGGGTTTAGTTAGACTTGCCTTTATGTTTAATACCGTTCAGAGTTAGCAAAAGAGACGCGGCCCTCAACGACGCCCAGTGCAAGATAACCCCGGTTATAGCGACAGCTCGGACTAGATTGGCCCCTATTGTATGATATGGATGCTGATGATGCAGCGCTAGCTTATTCCGATTATAAGTCCTGGGGAAGTATAATCGGGACGATTCTAGTTTGTGCGGTCGGATTTTTGTCAGGAGCTATATGGTTGAGCCGTCGGCGTTTAGGAGAAGAGAAGTTTTCTTGCCTCGAGGTATACAATACGGGTGGTGAAGGGGGTGGACGCTTCTTAGGTGACTTATTTTCTCGATGATGAATATGCGTTAACAAGTCAATTCCTGAGAGCCACCTTATAATACGGTCATAGTTTGTTCTGGAAATCTAAACATATCAATGAATTCTGATTCGCTGGATTCGCTGTGCCTAGTGATTCCTATTTATATGGCCGTATAATTGCATAAATGACGCCTAGCTGCGATGTGTGTTGTGTTATTTGATGGTGATGGAGAGGATCGTACTAAGAGTCCCACGACTTATAAGGAGCCAAGGATCGCTGCCGACATCAGGGTGATCTGCTAAACTAAGGCAATACAGATCGAAACGAGTCGTGCGTCTCCACAATGTATTCAAGAGACTAGTGTCGAGACTGTTCTACCGCCCGGCTCAAAGACCGTGAGCCCAAAACAAACCCCTAGGTTATCTAAGGAATGTCGAGTCTAGATGTGTTAAAGGGGAGTTCTATATGCCTTACTGTTTTACTAGGAGCGTTGCGATTTATGTGAGCCGAAATAATTAACCTTGTGTGGAAGTATAGAAGTCGCTATTAACAGCGAAGAGAAACAAATAGGGTATTCTAGAGTCTTAGAGCCGTATATCTATATCCGTCAAAAGGACATTTTATGAAGTTGCCTCGATAATATTATCCGGAGGAGTGACTTCTTTATTACCTATTTTACCTCAAACTGGGCCGTGTTTGGAGCAGCATTCTTGCCCGCTCCGGATAACGCTCTGCTCCCATATGGGCAATAGTGGCCATTGCAGTATACCTACAAGCCCAGCAATCTCTATTTCACTATTGCCGATAACAGCTATGACCTAGTGGCCGACTTGAGCCCCTGGGCAAACGAGGTTATTATTATAGACCCGAGCTATTAAGCTAGCTGGGAGAATTGATCTTTATGCGGATACTTAGACTCCGCAGAATTTAATAATACACTGATTAGTCCCAAATCTATGCTATTATACCGCTGGAATAAGGCAGTTTTGACTTTTCGATAAGTCTGTATTAGCTACTAGCTTCTGAGGTGTGGCGCCGATTATGTAGTTTATGACGTAGGTATGGAAAGCAGTGAAGCTATTGCCTCTTTGTATAAGTCTATCGCTAAGCGGCTAAATAAGGGTTTGGAATAGAACCCTAATATAGGGATGTCTTTGGCACAAGCCGTCTGATGTATGAATAACTAATATTATGTCCCTGCCTATAGTAGTTTACTCCTCTATGTATACTTGCTATAGTTTATAGTGGTTATTTGATTAGATGAGTGGGTAGAAAGTCTTCTGTCTGTATGCTATTGGTCCTTAGGAGTTATTGATTATCGACTTAAAGAGCCAAGTCTCTTGATCTGCAAATTAATACCTGTGGCGTCACGAACTGGTATAACAGAAGGGAATCCTAGTAGCTGATACCTTTAAGCCCCCGTTGCTACTTATACCGGTGCCTATCTGTGCACTGGAGCAGGTACTTAAATAACGTCACTATTACTAAGTGCTATATTTATAACTATCTCTGCTGGTTGCTTTATGCTTATTACTTTAATTACTCTTCTCTAGTAGCCATAGTATAAAGTCCTACTTATTGCAAGGCAGAGATAGTCTAAAAAGTCCTTATATATTATACTTTGGGATAGACGAATTAAGATAAGGGGTATACTTGGCTTATTAATATAAGTATGAAATATAGAAAATAAACTTACTCGCAGACGTTAGTGGAACCGACTAATAAATAAGCCATCTACAGACAGCCGTGTATAATCCAAGGACAGCTTATTTTCTAATTCTAATCTAATATCACGCTGCAGTATAACGCACCACATTATATTAACAAGTCAGAAAGTTCGTATAATGCGGGTGAGAAGCAGAAAAGCTGTTTAGCGTGGCATGGAGGGCCCGCTAGATACCCAAAGAAAGGTTTCAGAACTTAATACTAACTGATTCGACGTAATAAGGGGGTTAAGTTGCGAGATCTCCTTACTAATGGAGCACTATTGCTATATGGAGTAAGGTCCCTAGTTAGCGTGCTAAATAAGACTGGACTAATATATTAAAGAGTTCGCAGGTTAATTATTGTTTATTAGCGGAATAGGGGTTAAATAGTATTTGGATTGCTAATATAAGCTAATACTTTAGAGTTAGATAATTCTTATAATATATAGCAGAATATAGTATTTTCTATCTTAACGTTAAAGTAGTCTGGTTATAAGACTTTATAAAAGAGGATACTAAAAGAAAGGGCTTAGGATTAGATTTTAGTTTTTTAGGCCAAATAATTTTATTACCCTCTAATCTAATTATGCCCTACTTGTCTTTATTAATTAGTAAATGTTATTTAAGCCTTTGCACAATCCGATGGTTTTTTATATTATTTTAACCCCTAGTAAAGATAACACAGGCTTTCCTTTTAACTAAATATTAGTTAACGCCTGCGTTATAACTTGTTATAATAAGTACTCTTGCATAACTATTAGTATTATAAGGCTATTAGCTAGCTACTATATATAACTTAAGAGTTAAGACTTCGCAAATAATAAGTTTATTTATTATTAAGACAAATAGTATTAGCGTATTTTTCTCTTTATAGCAGGTAATTCCCTCGGCTAGGAAATATTATTATATTATAAAATCTTATCCGCAGATAACGCAATATGCTATCTTGTGGTAAAATAGTTACAAACTTATTAACAGTTAAATTTATAATCCCCTAAGTAGCTTCTTAACTCTTTTTTAATATATATATTTATAGC
>JAASAY010000029.1:0-34139 GCA_014822085.1 Fusarium stilboides
ACTTATGCGCAGAAATAGGGTCTGCGCAGAAAGCGGGGTTACAATACTAAGGCGCACCTAAAGGAATGTGGGGGTTGGTATAGAAGATAATAAGGACTGCTCACATCTTTAATATCTTATCTATATTGCGTGCAAGCACCACGAAAATAAGATCACCAAAGATTCATTGATTGACACATTTCGGAAAACGCCTCGCTTTGATATCATATCGATCTAGACCTTCACCGGACTCTGTAAAGTTTTCTCTGTATATTCGGTGAGAGAACGGTATTTGGTCTTAAGAGGCCATTTTTAATACATATTGCCGGATATGAGTATGAGCCTAACACCCAGTAGTGCAATTACGAGGTCTCAAGATATTTCGGATCCGCTCAGTATTTCCTCGAAGCCCTTCAGGAAGTGAATCGAGGCACTCGATTGTGACAATAGATTTCCTTAATAAGAGTTCGAGGTTTCAAACGCTTCCGCCATATCACCCCATAAACCTTGGTGGGAGTCCTCATTAATGAACAAGATGAAAGAATGGTTGAAGCATCAATTTCTTGTTCAACATTTCCGCATTTCCATGTGCTGGCTGTTCTTCATCATGTTCAGCCGCGAATAGTCACCCGGCGACAAAGCAACACTGATGCTGAGCCGTTGGTCTTTTCATGCTTGTTCTCTTTGTTTAAATGAGAGTGCTACCTGTCAAAGGTGAGCATCAACTATTGTGAACAAGACGGCCATGTTCTCTTTATCTTCACGAAGAGACCGATGTCCACGCCAACTGATTAAAGTTCAGCGAGTATAGTATATGGACTAAAACATGAATACTTAAAAGACTCAATGCCCCCTTCTTCCACTATCAGACTACCAACACACAATTACAACCTCTATCTAACACGCTTTGAGAGCTCCTTTGACAACCGCACATAACAATCAGTGGTCACCTCTACCAAATCATTTCAGCATTTCACTAACATCATGGATCATCATCAACCTCATGGAGCAACAAGAGGGACGGAAATGGCCAAGATACGTGCCACTATGTCTGCTCTTGCTATTACACCTACGCCGAACGAGGAGCATGGTCAAAACGTCAATGATTCCGCCGAGTCTTTTCACAACTGCCGGGAATTTTCAGCCGCTGGTCCTAGAAGCCCTCATTTGATGCAAGGAATGGCAGATCACTCCCGCTCCAACAAAGCATCTCTACTGGTAGATTCCGGAGACGGGGAGGCAGAATGGCCATACTTTGACTCCAGATTCAAACAAGATAGGTGGCTATCTGGTAAGCCAAGCCAAAGCTTTTCGACTGAATTTCTTTGGTGTGCTAAGGCTGGCTATGAGTACGGTAGAGCGGAGTTTCCTGTATTCATCATAAGGCACGCTAATGCTGCGGAATGTCCAGTTGGAGAGGGTTGCACTCACTGGCAATGGATCAGCGATCGTGAAGCCACTCGAGAAGAAGGAACTATCGACTTGCAGGTGGTCTGTATCACGGCTGAGACTATGGAGAAGGGAATCGACATCTTCAGTGAAGGGCCTATGTTTGAATCTGATGATGCTATCACCATCGAGCCCTGTCAGATGTTCAACGCTCTGAAGCCCGATTTCAGCGTTATCAAGGCGGCAGGCTACGAGGTGGTGCTGTTCCGGCTTGTTGAGGACGATGTAGATGTTATCGATTGTCTAAAGTGGATCGATCAGCATGGGAGGCTGTGGCACGTATGGATTGATGGGGTGGATAAGCATGTGGACGAGTGGAAGGATATAGAGTATTACGAATTGGCTAAGCTGGCTCTTATCCAACTCAGAATGTTGTTATTGGAATAACCATTAAGATAGTCTCGAAATTATCGTAAGTTTCGTCATGTGACTTTTGTGCCCTCCCCTGCCAGATGTCCATCATGGGCAGTATCGTTTGTTTCCCAATACCCACAGTACGCCTGTCTTACTCATGTCAGCATCATCCCTTATCATCGCAATGCCGAGCCTTACCATCCTGTTTACGTGGTGAGGTGGTGTGGTATAATACCCTTATCTTGTTTGTATGCGGGATGGTGTGGCACAGATCTGCGCTAGCCACGTATTGGGCACAGCCCCTGACAATTAGCAGGGCAGGTCAGATCTCCAGTACTAAAATCTTACCTACTGCCTTAGTAATTTCCATTTTTATTACAGTACCAATGCCGTCTCTGAGCCGCAATTACCAGCAAGCCATGTTTTAAGCGATGATTACTGGAGTGAATATCTATTTATAAAACAACCCGTCTTAGTCCCATTCGAAGTTTTACTTAAGTCCTACAGCTACTACGATTCCAGGTCTTAACTTCTAGTCGCTAAGAACATCTGACTGCGCACCTGAGCAACCTCGTTCAAGCTCTAATATGGCCCACACAACATCGACAAGCACCGCTCTGCGCACCCGCTTTTTTATGGCGGTTTTCCATTCTCTAGGAGTTTTCTCGTTTACTTTCAGCTTTTACCTCCTCACGACGTGGGAGTCGATGTACTCGAATTCTTTTGGGTGGTACTTCCAGCTCCTCACCGTCGTGGGTCTTTCCCTGTCTTGTATTACATTTTTACTTGGGCTGGCTGCCGACTTCACACTCAATAATGCCCTTTTTAAGGCCAAGAACACCATATCAATCCTCGCGACTCCTCTCGAGGTTCTGATCGCCGTTCTATACTGGTCCATAAGGGTATATGACCCAACTTTACTCATGCCAGAGGACCTTGTCATAGACCCCTTACCGGATCTTGGCTTTCACCTTGTGCCGGCGGTACTATTAGTCCTGGACTTTGTACTTTTCAGCCCGCAGGCGACCATTACCACACCCAGCATGATGTCTTTGAGTACGGTTTTGGCTGTGGTGTATTGGTGCTGGATCGAGCTTTGCTTTTACCACAATGGCTGGTAGGTTCACATGTCCACCTAGTGGGTTTTGCTTGTGCTGACAAACGACTAGGTACCCTTATCCAATGATGGATCAGTTTTCTGCCGGACAACGTGTCTCAATCTTTATTGCGTCATCTGGACTGTTGACCCTGTCATCGTCCGGCCTCCAATGGACACATGACAAATTTCACAGCCCTGTATCGAGTAAGATCAGAGTAATATGATCGTTGTAGTGGCAAGTCTCGTATCAAGACTGGAGAGAAGACGAGAAACTGCGTAGAATATAAGTTGGAAGACTCTCAACTTTATTCGTATTAGAATAATTCACTATCATCCATTCTCACCTTAAACATCGGACCCTTTTCTCGAGTCTTGGTGAACATGTACTATAAATAAATGACAACCGATATGAATTAAACCTAGCCAAGTCAAATTTTTGGTCAACTCAATGCGTGGTAGGGCATTGAATCCCAGACACTAATAAACCCCTTTGGGTAAGGCCGAGTTAGCCGCGTTTCATCGACGCAAGGGCTTCCTGGGGAAAAGCCCAGACACTACGAGACGCAGGAGAATAAAAAACAAAAATACAAGCAGGTTCTGTAGAATTATCACTCGTTTGACAGCCAATAGCAAAATTGATAGCGAAACCACCGCGCGCACTACTGACGCTGAGCCAAGATAAGGGCTAAGCTCGTGTCTAAGGGCATTTCTGTCCTCTTGGGCCACCATTCTGATTACATGTTGCATTACGCAGCCTTAAAACGCCCCCAAACTACCGTAAAGTCTCGACAAAACAGGAAAAGGTCGCAGATCATTTTTCACATATACAGTAACAGATCTGCAGTGTACTCTTTGCTAGTCGCTCAAGATACACCTTTTCCACTGCTAAGCCTTGTTCCATATTATCGAGAACTTACAATATCGACGGACTGGCTTAATGCCGAAGGGATTTATAAACTTTAGAAGGCGTAATTACTCCACGGCTTCGTGGCATGCCGAGAGTGTTTCATAATCAATTATTTTCTCACATAAGCTTCGGTTCCGGCCTAGCCAATAGCAGATTTTTCTAATACGCCATTCAGACCTAAGCGATCTTATCCGATAACTCCGCCATGAGTAATAATACGGATCATCACGGAACCTATCAATTGCCTCAGAGACTTACATACTCCAAGTAAAAGTTTCTAACCGCCGTCGTGGCTTGGACCTTTTCATTTGGGGGCGCTTAGACGAAGTAACCTAAAACAAGGGCCCCTAGGCGGAAGATATGCACGATACGCCCCCTTGCTGAGCTGGCCGGTCTAGACTCACCCCTAGAAGCATGGACCTTGTGGAAAATGCTGCAAAGGGCATTCGCATCAGTCTGCGTAGTCTATCTTGTATCTGTCGCTTTATATGGATCTAGCATTTCCCTTGTTTTTGGTTCCGGTAAATCCACTTTGCCGTAGTCTACATCGACTCGGTCATCCATAATCTGCAGCAATGTCTATCACCCTCATCTTAACAGCCTTTCTAATTTTCATCGCAGTCATTCTCAAAGCTATATTTTACTACTATCAAGGTCCCCTTTCGTCCTTTCCTGGGCCATGGTACACTCGTTTCACAGGCATTCCGCTGCTTTATGCTCGAGCCATAGGGACCAGTCGCGAACATCTTCGCCAAATTCACAAACTCTATGGTCCTGTCGTAAGGGTTGGACCCAACGAGGTTTCTGTTAACAGCGTCGATGGCTACTACAAGGTCCACGGCGTTGGTAGTCACTGCCTCAAAGCGCCCGTCTTCGATAAGATCCGTTTTAGTCACTCACCCATGCTGTTTACAATGCGAAATCCACAGTTTCACGCACAACGCAAACGGGTCCTGGGTCGCAGTTTTGCGGCTGTGAAGATAGAACAAGAGACCCAGATTCGTCAGCTAGCCAAACTAGCGGTGTCAAAGATTAAAACGGAAGCCGAGCTTGGCAAGACTGATGTCTACAAGTGGTGGCGGTGCTTAGCGGTGGACGTGATCAGCGGGATGGCTTTCGGGAAGCCATTTGAGTTGCTAGAGTCAGGTGGTCAAGACTCGCCCGTTTACAAAGCTCTAGAAAACGCTGGCCGGAATGTCATCCTCCAGGTGATACTACCAAACTGGCTCATATCTCTCGCCAGGTGGTCTCCCATCGCCTGGCTACGGAACGTGGCGCGGGTCAATCAGACAATCTTCAACCGTGCGATGTCTGCTCTGGGTGAATTCCGTCTTTCCCCTATGTGCGATACCAGTATGATGCGTCACTTGTTGAGCGAGGAAGAGACAAGCAAGAGATCGACGCTAAGTGACGAGGAGCTGGGGTCTGAGGTGTCTATGATGCTAGTTGCCGGATCCGACAGCACCGCTGCTACGTTGACATATGCCTCATGGGAAATCCTTCGATGCCCAGATCTAAGACGAAAAATTGAAGATGAAGTGGCCACCCTTCATCCCAACTTTACAGCCAAAGAGGTTGAGGCTCTGCCCCTCTTAAGAAGTGTATTGGAAGAGGCCCTGCGGTTATACAATCCCGCGGCAGCACTGGTCGAGAGACTCGTGCCTCCGAGTGGTATTTATATCCATGGTTGGGATATTCCTAGTGGCACAATGATTTACACCACGGGCTGGCTCATCTCACGTCTCGAAGAAGTCTTTCCTAATCCCGATATGTGAGTGATCAGGTTTCAAACGAGGGATGGCATTTTCAATTACTGATACAAGCTAGATTCGACGCTTACCGATTCATCAATCCATCTCGAGAACAGAGAAGGGCGCACGTACCTTTTAGCATAGGCGCAAGAAGCTGTATCGGCATGCACCTGGCCCGTATGGAAATTCTTATTTCACTCGCTACATTCTTCCGTGAATGTAGGGGTTTGCAGCTGCATGATGATATGACAGACGAGATGATGGCGCAGGTTGGGGAATTCTTCATAATACCTAAAGCAGAGAGATGCGATATAAGTCCTTCATGTGCACATATCACGAGTTGAAGTATAGATACTACTTTTCATAGAAGCACCAGACAACATAGACAATTGTTTAGATTATTACAATAGACAGCTTTGTTTGAGTAGCCCACTTGCCTTGTATCGCTCAAGGTCGTGACCATCCATCCCCGTAACACAACGCGCTTGATTTCCTTGTCATCAAGGAATGCTGACCTGCCGAATCGGGCAGTCAATGATCGAGATTGGCGATAGTGCAACGGCTCGACCCGCATGAGCTTATCCAAACATCTTTCTGCTACTCTAGGCTTCGCTGGAGCTCAGGTGGGGTAGGCCGGGCCGAAGAGCCAGCGTAGGCGTTAACCCCCTGTTGGCTGTAGATACTGATAATCTGACGGCCAGTAATGCCTATTAGTGACAAATTGACCAACGCTGATTAGCTTTAATCGATATTGTTGACACAAGTTACACATCAAACATGTGGAATTTACTCACGGTGGCACTGAGCATGCTGTCGACCGCGTTGTCATGGTGAGATTATTCATGCAGTGGTCAAGCTGTGCTATGGATTTAATTTCATTGCTTGAATACTTCTGTTTTCAACGCGTATCGTGCAAGGAGATCAGTCTGACAGGCTTTGAAGAATCCACAACGCTCAGGTTCACGTACTACCATTAACTCAGCCTTTTGACTCCAAGTCAGTCATCATTGTAGTACCAAGAAAGATCTTTGGGCAATCTTGTCGTCTCTTCTTCGTGATAGCTCGCTTACCCGTATGCACAAGACTTTTTACTTGCCGAATCATTGTAATTCATCGATCATTAAGGGACTACCTTGACTACTGGCAGGCAAACAAGAGTCTTTATGACATCAGCAGGGCTCCTGCAATAACCGACAAGTGTATTTCGATATCCTAGAGCCTGGAGGCTATGCCAAAATATCTATCTTCCTACCACAGAGTTGTAGAGCCATCTGGAAATGTCCACCAGCAAACATAACGGTGGCTACTAGGTCTTGCAGCAGCACCTCTTTGCCAAGAATTTGCAGTCGGTCTTAGCCATGTGCGAGAACTTGTAGGGCTTGCAGTAGTCCTCACACTTGCCGAACCAGGTGGAAGAGCATCCGCTTCGGTTCCAGCATGTCGCGCGGGCCTCCATGTCCCTAGATTCAATGTCTGGCGAGGGGGCAGCGATGGCGACGGCGGCGAAGAAGAAGAGACTGAGCTTCATTTTGTAAAAGGTTTGAAGGTTTCTAAGGGGAGGGATGATCTGATTTTATGTATTCGTTGGAGTTGATGGCAATTTTTTAGTTGCCAGCTGGTGGACCGGAAGACTTATCTATACCGGTGATCGCACGATCCATATGACTTTCATCTATAGCATTACCCAAGGTAAACTCAATATGCATCACCGTCGCCTTCATTATTCACGAGTTGCTCTATCTGGTCATAGCCTTTACTTCGCCGCAGCCATGTGAGGCTTCGGAACATCGGCGCGTCCTTCTAAGCTAGCTTGTGCCGGAAGGACAAGGCTCGAGCTGCGAAAGTTCCTTGCAGCGTTTCCCCACTTCATCGCATAATTCGTAACTCTCAAACGAGCCATGCATTAAGCCTCTTGGTTCTAGGCCCTGCAATCACTTTTGAAGCTGAAATGCTAAATGCAGGTCTGGGAACTAATGGTGCCATGGCGAATGATTTATACTGGTGGCTGGCGGCCGACGTCCCGAAATGGGTGAGCATGTCCGATGTTACAGCATGCGTATCAATACCCTGGGTACGGTGATCACCTCCAAGGATAAGCGTCAGGCCATGCAAATAAGGGGCACGGTGTCTGTGTTTTTATCACGAGATCGCTGCCAAGTTTAGACTCTACTGGCTGCCCGTTACATATTTCAAGCGTCTGCTGCGTTGTATTGCATTTGATCAGTGTCCAGCCTATGATACTTGCACCAAGTGTCTTAGTTTACCTCCTGTTAATGGCTAGTGTGCAAGTACTTCATCGCAATGGTTACCGAATTCACAAGCGTTGACTAGGTGCAGTGAAGACAAAAGTCCGTTACATATCCCTGCCTCTTCCAGTGATGTGCTATTGTGGGCTTCTCGACTCCCTCTTCGTAGACACGAAAAAAGTCTCGGACACAGTAGTAAAATATACTGTTGCATCGTGCAGAATTCATGCCCGAGCTTGAGTAGTTCCTCAAGCGCACGAGTCAGGCTGGGGCAACGACGCGCAGGATCTAAATTGGGGGATTTTGATGAGGAAGCATTGTCTCGGCTCCAAGCATCACATACGTTGCTCGCCGAAATTGATTCGACGAATCTTTGATGGATGTGGAACCTGGACAACCACCCGAGGAGCTATATCGCGTTCATGTCTCTGTAAGAGACAATGCATAACTTGTACTTAGATCGAACCTCTTCTCGCAGGATCGATGACTAACAACTAGCTCATAGAACAATACTAGAGACGACTCAGATAGTGACCCAGCAACAGCCCTGCGGCATAAACCGCGAAGTGGGCTAACAGCCACGCCGTGATTCCATGTAGCCTTTCCGTTGTGAAGGGCGAGTACTGCTTTGGCTCCCGCACAGCATAGTCATGATATCTTCATTTTCGATGTAAATCCTTGCAACCGCGTAGGCTCTTGGTTTCCCAGAGCTCGAGTGCGGCCCTATTTAGAAAGGAACTTAGGGTGATTGAAACGTGTTATTTCCGTAAGGCCACGTTGTAATGCTCGGTGTAAGGTTTGCACTGAAGTCTATTTAAGGCACCTTGATAGAAGCTTCACAAAGAGTGCACACACAGAGAAGTTTTCTTTTTCGGTCGGGCCAACACTTTTAGCCTTGGCTGACTCATTGTCGCTGTCGTGCAGCCAACAGAAATTTTCATTCACGCCATCAATGGATTGGAGGCGTCTCCCATGCATTATCAAGACGACATAACGAACAGATCGACGCCGCTGCCGTTGCGTATCATATCGCAGAGTAAGTTAGTAGAAGTCAAGTTGCTGTGTTGCACGCTAACTCTTGGCCTGATAGCCTATTGCCCTGATATGTCGGCCAGGTATGTCTGGACTAAAGCGTTTCAACAAATTTCCACTGGAACTCCAGCTGCGAGTTTGGGAGTTCACCTGGCCTTCGCCCAAGATATGGTCAATCCAGGATTTCACTAGCGTTCATCAGCCTGGTGGAAACATATTCCAGCATCCTCTTGACCACGACCTACTCTCTCGCCTCTATCCAAACCCGATGGTTCCAAATAGGCTGCGTAGGGTCGATGTAGATTTGGCGGAAGAATCCTCTCATAAAACGGGGCCCGTCGCCTTACGTATTTGTCGACATTCGCGAGAACACACACTCAAGTACTTTATCCGCATCAGAGATGCTTGCTTGAGACAATCTAGCACTTGGGTCAATATCCAGTCGGACGTGTTATGGTTGGAATCTGGTAGTATCATGTCGACTCCCCCAGAGGGATACAGGACTCAACGTATCTACAAAACCCTGCAAGCTACCGAGACTTGGCACATGCTCAATATGTTGAAAGCCTATGGAGATCAGATCGCTAAGTTCCAGTCAGCCATCATCAAGCACAAGGATTGGAAGAACTACTCCGTCGCCTTTCAGCTCCTATTCCTCACTGGAGTCACCCTTGTCCAGATCGTCATGGAAGAGAACAGCACAGATTCTACAGATGAACTCTTGAAGCACATTCGGTACATGACTGGATACGGCAGTCGGGTTGTTACTTTCCAAATTCTTCGGTTCAATCTCACTATGATAGCCGAAGAAAGGGTACCTGGTTTCATGCTGAAGGAGTGGTCGGCTACCTACAAGCCCTGGATCCAACCGTGATCCCAACAGTAATGGCCGGCTGGTTGTGTGTTTATTCTGCAAGATGGGGCTGGTATTATGCAGCAAGGGGATGATAGGGGAAAGCCTTGATCAAGGATAAGAATCTCTGTGTAGCCAAATAAGGGGAAGGAAGAGTCGTGGTCGACGATTAGAATCATATCCTAGGTTTTTGTGGCCCAGGCCTTGTCGTGGCAACGTTTATCATTGGCCCAAAAATGATAGAGCAAGATGGGAGAGTACGGCATGAGAATCGCGTTGGCTCAACTAAGCAGGCGGTGAAACGCGAAAGAAAAGACGCCCACCCCGCTATCGGCGTTTCGAAGCCTCAAGACCCTACCCTGGACCTCGCCGTACGAATTAGTCATTTCTTTGATCTTTTTGGTGCATCTATCATTTCCGGCGTATCCATGGTACCTTCATGTTCCAATGCCTCGCTTGCAGTATATACCTCTACTACCTCTAGAACTTCGGTTCTTAGAACTACAGCCCGGACTTGCCAAAGACCCTCCGACTGGCACCATCTTTCAACGGGAATTTTCGCCCGAAACAGGTGAGATACCGGAGTTTGAGGCGTTATCTTACTGCTGGGGTATACATTCTGAACCCGTTTCAATCAACCTCAATAAGGGTCTACCAGTGGAGTTCAGTCGCTGCCGAGACAGATCAACAATTAGAAGACGAGCGATCAGTACCGATATACGAATCGGGAAGTCTACATATCGGGCGTAATTTAGCTAGCGCTCTCCAGGCCCTTCGACTCCCAAACGAGAAACGCGTCCTCTGGTGTGATTCGATTTGTATCAATCAGCAAGACCTTGCAGAGCGTGCTGGTCAAGTGCAGCGCATGGGCCATATATATCATTATGCAAAGAGGGTCATTGTATGGCTAGGTCCTGATACCTCTTGGAGTCTTATGGCCATGGAAACCTTGCGATGGGCGGGCAGCCAAATTGAACAACTACTGTGAACCTTAGCTATACCAGAGATTGTTAGACATACACAAAGACATCCGATAAACGCTTTATCGAGGGTACTGGCCCTTTGCCACTAAGCCCGGCTCAGTGGCTGGCTCTCGAGCAGTTCGTGGCGCTTCAATGGTATAGACGTCTATGGACATATCAGGATATTGTCTTGGCAAACCAAGACACCTGTGTGGTGAAGCTAGGGAAAGAGGAGATGCCCTGGATCAAATTCAAGGACGCCATCACCTTTGTCACAGTTGCAATGGCTCCACCGCCTAATTCTTTTCTCGACGAACCCACCTTCGGGTCAAACTCACAAATGATTTCATGGAAGGCTTTGGCCTGTCAAGTCGACTTACCAGGTCAATGAAATTGGATACAGGTCATGAGCCTTGCTAGGATATACCAATGCTCTGATCCTCGCGACAGGGTATTCGCTGTCCAGGCCTTGGTGGCGCCCGACCTTGCCCAGTCAATCAAGCCAGACTACACCAAGTCTGCTGAGGAAATATACACGTCAGTTTGTCTCGACCACCTCATCCGGAACAAGAACATCGACTTCATGACTCATTGCAACGCCGCTGCAAGTCCAAGCTGGGTAGCGGACCTAGAAAGGCCTTTAAGCTCATTCACTGTCCACTCCAACCCAGCGCCAAGAGCCGCCGCTGTATCGCATCTTATTGAGCCTAATGTCCTTGAGGTAGCGGGGATTCTCTGCGACGAGCTATCCAGCGACCCTATACCCTTATCCCATAAGCGGCGTTTTCAAGCAGATGCTCAATATCGTAGAGAAATTCTCTGCACAATTCGAGCTCTTGTCGGTAGTGGCGCGTATCAAGTTGACGACGATTGTCTTGATAAACTAATAATGATGTTGACTTACGGATCTGTGCGGGATCATAGTATACAGAAGCTTCAGCCTCCTTCAGAAATGTCGCTGCACTCCCTTCAAGAATGGCGGCGGAAGATCCGTCGATGGCTGAGCGGCACCGTGGACGAACTCGAGAACACTGGGAATTACGGTCTAACTGATAGAGAATTCATATCAACGTTACCAGTTGGTAACACGGAGAATGGCTGCGCGAAGACTCTTGGCGGGAGTTTTGTTCGTGTCCCGATAGAAAGTCGCAGCGGTGATCTCGTAGCTGTCTTACTAGGCTCAACCAACTCTATAGTCCTGCGACCTCAATCTGAAGACGGGTATCTTGTAGTAGGAGTCTGCTACAACCCCGGCTTCAGTCAAGGAGAGGCTCTCCTTGGTGATAATTTTGATGGTTGGGGGCCGACTTGGGATACGCAATATTGGATAAATGCCTTCTTCAAGCAAGGACAGTCCGTCCGCAGGACCGACCCGCGACTGGACAATATTCCCTTCGATGATGGATATGTTGAGGTTCTGGTTGCGGATGGGATACCAACTCGGAGGCAGCCAGGTTCACTTCTAGAGGAATATGATCCCGGATGTCAGAGGCAGCGTTGAAGAAGAGGGGAGTTCCTATCCAAAAGCTTAGGCTGCCGTAGGACAACCTATCCCCATAGTATATTAGCTGGGAGGTTTAATGAAGTCAGCTGTATTAGATGTTTGAGGGGGGAGCTTTGGAGCATTAAACCGACACTGAGATTTATATCGGAGCAAGAGCCTATTTCTAAGCTCTGTTGTTAAACTAGCTGGAAAATCCTGTCATTTGTCAAATGATAGACCATGCCTAAGATACCCAGTAGACCGGCCAAAGTCTGAATTAAGATACAACACGAGACTATTCTGCTTTAAAAGTTTCTAGAATGTCATCCGCCTTATTCGCAGCTGCCACATCCAATGCCGTCTGGTGCGCTTTGTCCTCAGCCAATGGATCCAGCCCCTTGCTCATCAAGAACCTAAACCTGCGTAGTCTTCTGGACTCAAAGTCGCCCTCAGCACGTACACGACCTTCACCCGCAATGACATGTAGCAAAGACCGCCCTTGGGCATCAATAATGGTCCAGTCCACGCCGAATTGCTCCAACAACTTCCACAGCATCGGCTCTCTCTCCACGACGGCCCTTCTTTCGAAGGCTTGTTTCACTCTCCACGTGCCCCGGCCTTTCCCATGACTATCCTGCTTCTCGACCTCAACCTTGGGCTGCTCGACTTCTAGAGAGCCCTGGCCGAAGTAGTTGAACACAGGCGTCTCGCCCGCATTGTTGCGTGCGTTGATATCGGCGCCTTTTGACAGGAATAAGTTCAACAACTCTTTTGTGGGCCCGTGGAAAGCTTCGACGCTATCATCACCTACTACAAGCCTCCATGTCCCTTTGAAAAGCTGATGGAGCGGCGCATTGCCGCCTTCGTCTTTTGCGCAAACGTCGGCACCTGCAGACACGAGCATCTCGACTTCTTGTCTTTGATCTTTTTGTCTACTCATGGCACAATGCAACGGAGTTTTGCCACTCTTGTCAACCTGGCGCAGAAGCTCTGGAGCGATACTGAATAAGCTTTGTAGAAGATCCAGCTGAACCTGGGGGCTTCCAGTTTGATGGTGCCAATTGTTGTTCAAATGAGATAGCCCAAGATGTAGCACATTCCTGCCTGAATTGTCCCGCATACCTACGTCCGCGCCTCTCTCGAGGAGGGCTATGGTAGATCTCAGATCACCCATATTGTAAGCACTGTAGAACAAAGAAATACCAGCAGTATCTTGAAGATTGATGCCCAGACTTGGGTATTGGAGAAGCACGTCGAGGAAGCGATTGCGCCAGGCGTACGTTAATTTGGAATCCGACCCCTTCTTCTCGAGTATGCGATGCGCTACAGTCGTCCGCGGGTAGCGAGCATTTGGGTCAGCGCCACGCCTGAGCAGTATCTCGATCAAGTGCATGAGAGATGCGTCACGGGCTTTATCTTCCACACATTCGTTGCGACGAGCTACTTCGCTGATTGCCAAATCAAGAGGATACAGCTCGTCCTGGGAGTTTGGATCCTGTCTGCCTCCTTCCATACGCCGTCCATCTGACGACTTTTGCGAAGGTGTTTCATGTCCAACTTGGCGAGCGTTCGGGTCGGCACCAGTCTCTAACATCAGCTGGACCATGTCCGCGTCATTTCCCAGAATGGTCGCGGCCAATGACGAGTGATCAACGACGGCCCCGTGCTGGAGCAGCATCCTGTAGACGGCCTTGTTGCTAACAGCGCGGCGAGACAGGACTTACCAGTATTGTCAACGCTTCTAGGATCGGCACCTGCACGCAGTAGCATTTCTGTGGCTTTTCTGCTCCACCGAGACATGTTGATACCATCTAGACTCGCGCTCAGGGGTGTGAGTCCCTGGCTGTCTTTAATTTCGAGGGTTGCACCATGCTTGAGCATGTACGGAAGCGCCTGGTTTGTCTGCCACCAATGATGATGACAACTTGTGACCAGGGCATGGAGAGATGTATCTTGAGATGGACTTGAATGATAACAGCCATCCGGTAATTCAGCATCCAACTCGGCCCTTCTTTCCAACAAAAACTTGATCATCATCATATTTGGCTCCTCAGACTCACAAGCAAGAGCCAGTAGTGACGGCTTTGTCTGACCTGTTGCTTTCTGTTTCTCATTGTCAGATGGGTCGCATTCTCTGTCCAGGATCAAGATAATCTCTGGTGTGAGTACCATGTCGAGAAGCCATACATGGCCTGTACGGGCCACCTCGGCGAGAACGCTGTGGAATTCTTCAGGTTTAGGTGAATAAGCCGTGATGCAACAAGGAACAGCTTCGTAGTGTCTTTCCTCAATTAGGAGCTTGATTTGGCCTTCGAAGCTGCGACGTGGGGAGATCTTGGCCAGCTGATCCGCCCTTCTTTCCACGCTCAATTTTGCTTCATTTGCGCACTCCAATGTGTCTTCAATACCCAAAGATCTCCGGGCACGTAAGAGACATTCCACTATACAGTCATGCTGTCTCTCTGTGGCTGAAGCAATAGCCTCATCAATCACATGCCCGCTTAATGTAGTTGTTTCGATGATGAGGCCGAGAATCTCCTCAAGCCGCTCCATTGGGTATGTATGCCATCCCCTTCTGTCTAGCTTCAGCCGCGTTGTATCATCGATGAGGACAATACCAGCGCCAACCTCGACTTGGTTGGAATAATACCTGTTCCAGTTCTTCTGCTCTTCCTCAAAATCGGCACAACCGTTAATAGGAGAACCGTGGTACGTCTCGAAGTTGGCCACTGCGCCGGCCTTTATAAGAAGGTCCACAGATTGGTATCGACCTGAAGCACAGGCATAGTACAGAGGAGATTGTCCGCTTCTGTCTTTGGTATTGACTGCTCTCTGTAGTTCCTCAGCTGTAGTCTTGGTCTTGAACCAGTCCAAGAGAAGACCAATGGTGTTGCTCTGTCGACATCGAGCTGCGAGATGAAACATATTTAGTCCTTCGTTCGTGACCAGACTAGCATCGGCACCAGCTTCTAGAAGGATTCCGGTTAGATCCGTGGAGAATGTTGACACGAGATGCAACGGTGCAACTCCGTCGTTATCCCTATGGTTCACGTCCTCCGGGCTCTTATGTATCAGATACTCAAACATAGTCATTTCGTCGTGATTCAAGGCAGAATTGTTGTTTGGCAAATCACACTGGATGTGCTCACACAGAACATGCAATGGTAGTCTTCCTCTTGTATTGGTTCTCCTTGGATCCACGCCAAGGTCAGTGATGTCATGGGAGACCTGCGTTGAGACACTCGTCGTAGGGAAGTGCGGCACAGCCTCGTGCCAGATGGTATTGCCCTCGAGGTCAACTTGTTTCGGATCAGCCCCATGCTCCACAAGAAGCTTTAGAAGGTTTCTGTTGGACAGGTTGTGTCTCACTGCAGCATGCAGCAGTGTCTTTCCATGCTGGTCTGTGATATCGAAGCGCGCCCCTGCCTGCGCCATCAGCGTCACGAAGGTCTCCCATTCATGATCCTGCCAGGACCAGTTTCCGCAGTGAAGGGCATTGAAGAGACATGTACGGCCATCAAGACCCACACTGTTAACATCTGCGCCTGTTACCTCCAAAAACGTGTCTATATCCTCCTCGTTGAATCCAAAATACCCTCTCGGAGAACTCAGCTTGTCCAGGGCAGTCTGGCCCTTCACGTTGCGTAAGTTTGGGTCCGCTCCGCCGTCTACCAGTCTCTTCAAGAGATGCCTGCCATCGGGTTTGCCGATACCTTCCATCTCGACCAGATAGTGCAAGCTACTGTTGCCCTTATGGTCTATGACGCTAGGGTCAGCCCCTAAATCGAGCAGTTCCAAAATTTTGTTCAGTTCTGGCTTTCCTGCTAGCGTCTTGAGCAGGACTGTTTCTCCGCTTCTGTTCTTGACGTTGATGGCTACCTTGCCCAGGGCTTGCATCACATCAAAATTGCTCGCGACGTGGAGCGGAGTTTCCCCGTCCAGATTAATCACGCTGGAGTCCGCTCCAGCGTCAATAAGAAGCTGCACAACGAGAGGGCTTCGTGCTTTGTGAAGCGGCGTGTTCTTTTTACGGTCAATTTGGTGCACTGTAATATGTGATCAGCTATCAGATATCATCCAGAGCATGCAAGGTTTATACATACCATTAGCGCTAGCGGCGAGAACTAATTCAAAGCATTCCCTCGTGACATCATCAGAAGTGTCTCTGTAAAGATCATAGCTGACATGATCTGGTGCGGCCAGGGCGTGGAGAACGTTGGTTCCTTCTTTCGGGCTGTTGCCAAAATTGCCGTTGCAGTTCTCATCGTGTAGTACATTCGGATGTGCACTAGCTTCTAGTAGTACAGCGATCGCCTTGGGATCCAGCTGCCTACACGCTGCAAAGAGCGGTGTCTGGCCTCGAATTTTTGTATTGACATCCATCAGGCCAGGTTCGAGTATTAAGCGCATTA
This sequence comes from Fusarium stilboides, assembly GCA_014822085.1. Lineage (NCBI taxonomy): Eukaryota > Fungi > Ascomycota > Sordariomycetes > Hypocreales > Nectriaceae > Fusarium > Fusarium stilboides. The sequence goes on from JAASAY010000029.1 coordinate 16,528, forward strand.
CCTTTAGGTTCTTGGAGCCGTTAACGACCCAATCCAGTGCCTGTGTGGCCGCGTCTTCGGTCTTGATGTATGGTAGGAAAAGCTTGATCATCGCCTCGTTGCAGGTACTAAAAGCTCTTCTGATCGGTGGGTACGGATCTCTGCTGCCTAAGGTATCATCGCGCACCTTCTTGTTCTCACCTAGGCTCTGCCACGGGTCGGCACCAGCTTCAAGCAAAGCCTGGACGACGGCAGTATCAGGGCGCCTCCGTAGCCGTCTATGAGTGTACCCAAGTGCCAAGTGAAGAGGTGTTGCGCCTTCGCTGTTACAATGACCCACGACGGCCCCATGCTTGATGAGCAAATGAACTATGTCGTTATTGCCTTTGACCACTGCCTGATGCAACGGAGGATCGATATCTAGCGTCCCGCTGTATGTGGCCACTTCTCCGCCATTGCGGCTCAGCAGGCTCGCCACAAAGCTAGTCAAGTCGAAACGAATCGCAAAAAGTAAAGCTTCTGTTTCCAACGACATGTTGGGGTCCGGGGATGATCCTTTCCAACCGCCATGCCCCCCGAGGTAAGCGAGTCTTTCCACGAGTTCTGGGGTCTCCAACAGCGCAAAGACGCTCCTGTTGGCCTCTTCCAGTAGAAACCCTTCCATGGCGGCCTTCTCCATGTGTACGTGCCAGTTATTCGCCGCGTAGTTAGTAAAGGGAGAAAACTCCTGCTGCTTTACCGCGGTCTCTTTGGCCTCGACGCTCTCTAGGAAATTTGCCTGTAGGTAAGAGAGGCAGAGCAACGCAACAATATTATGCGTGGGACCTGGCTCAAATACCGGGATATGTTCATCCACTGACGATCGAGTGAGTCCAAAGAGGTACTCTGTCAGAGAATGATGAACCACGCGGACCGTATCATCTGGAAGCACCTCTAAGAGTGGCCAGCAACATGTCCGTACGAGATCCTTGATAGTGCCGGTATCTTGACCATACTGGGGCCGGGTCACTTTGATACAATCAGAAATCTCGAGAAGTCGCAAAGGTCGGGTGGCGTGCGTGACGAGCTGCAATACGAGTATGTGCAATCCATTGGATGGCCCTGTACGTCCCGGGTGTTCCCGTAAGAGATCGCTGTATATGACAGATATGTCTACGGGCATCCTGGTAAGTGTATCCATGATTTGGCTCTCAGATTCGGTTTCTAGCCTAGTTATTGTGTCCATAGCTAACTTTGCATAGAGAAACAGTCCATCGGCCTTTTTGAGTACTTCGTTTATAATCGCATCGCGGCTTCTGACAGCCAGTGTAGAGTGACGGAGTCTGTGACGGAGATATGTAGAGATGTCGTGATTGACTTTCTCCTTACTCAGACGAATGTCCAGCGGCCTCAGATTTCGTACGACTTTCTCAATCGTTGTAATCGGCAAAGGCGAGTCGGTCGATGACTACAACATCATCTAGCGGCGTGTCTAGCTCATCCAGGAGCATAGTGAAATTTTCTTTGTCATTGATGGCAAGTCTTGAGAAGTCGTAGTTGGCTGCTTATGACTCTGCTGTGTCTGTGGAGTCTAGATCAGGCATCAGCCTCGCCTGTGCTTTGACTGATTGGAGGGAAAACGCTAGGTCACCTACTCTAGTTAGTGTGCTGGCAATTCCACCTTAACCTGATTTACGAGCTGTTTCGATCTCTTGTAAGGATCTTTTATATTGGTATTCGACTCTCTATCTAGCTTCAAGCGAGAGATGATAGAATAGACTGAGCACTTTAGGAAACCTTTAGCCTAAAGTATGCCCTAGGTCTTATCATAACCTATCCTAAAGTTATGTAGGGTGCCTTTCTTTACTGGATCGCTTGACTGGTCCCCACTGGGACTTCAACGGGATCCTTGGTTGAAAGATCTCACTCATGCCTCCTTCCTACTCAACCGAAACATAAAAGCAATACGGCATGTTAACCCGGAAGGCTCTCTCTCATAAGTATACGTCGGTATGTTTAATCCCGCACTTTTGCCGTCTCAAGCAAGGCATCCCTCAGTCACTAATGTGGCACAGTCCCGTAAATATAGCCTACGTCATCTGCACTTGGATCCCTGTTCGAGATGGTTATGGGTCGGTGGCGCGGACTTGTCCGTGATAGTTATCCCGACTCTAAAAGTCCGACCAATCTATGACCAATCAGAAGAACAAATCTGATAAGCCCCGTCTTATCAGAGCTCAGCAATTGGCCCATTGCACTGCAAGTCTCCGGCTAGCTTGATAGAAAGTGAACGGAGATAGTGGATATCGTCGAGGAAACAAATAAAAGTCGGTTGGCCGCCAATTATTATACAATGAATTGAATGAACGAGTAATACTAGCTGTGCCTTTCACCACTCCCACACCATGTCTTGCTCTGATTGTGTTAAAGGAAGCATACACGAAGGCGAATCGCGGGGCAGAGAAATCAAGTTACATGGGCTAGACAGCTACGTTGTCGAACCTCAGGGCAAAGATGTGAGGGGAATTATTGTTGTACTACCCGATGCTTTCGGCTGGAAATTTGTCAACACGCGACTCTTGGCGGATAACTACGCCAACAAAAGTCACTATAAGATCTACTTACCCGACTTCATGATTGGTCAGTCAAGTCTACGAGCATTAAATGAGCCACAAACTAATTATGGATAGGTGATGCCGTCCCTGTTTCCATGTTAGAACGGTCGCGCATTATTGGTTCGCCAGGTAATCTACTGAAGAGAGGGTATGGGTATACAATTGGACAACTCACTTGATAACTGCTAATAGTGGTCAGGTACTCTCTCGTGGTCGCGTTATTGGTGATGATTCCCTTTGTGATACGAAACCGATTCAGCCAGACTAGTCCTATCGTCCAGGGTTTCTTTGAACAGCTTCAAAAAGAAGAGGGTTTTGACCTACCAGTTGGCGCAGCCGGCTTCTGTTGGGGCGGCAAGCATGCTTTTCTGTTAGCTCACGGTACAGGAATCAACAGCAAGCCTCTTATCGATGCCGCATTCGTCGGTCATCCCGGTGCACTGAGCCTACCAAGCGATGCCCAGAAGGTTATACTGCCCGTCTCAGTTGCAGTGGGTGACAACGATTTCCAGCTGTCGGAAGAGAACGCCAAGAAGATGAGAACAGTTCTTGAGGGAAAGCCCGAAGGAATGAAGGGACAAGTCAAGATATACCCTGGCATGGGTCATGGGTTTTGTCTTCGAGCGGCTCCGGAAAAAGATGTCGCCGAAAAGGCGGCTGAAGCTGAAGATCAGTGTATCGCCTGGTTTGAGACTCATTTCGAAAGAATAGGCTAGTCGCTTAGGTGCTAATCGGAAAACATCCCCCTTTCTCAGTTCTCTGCTGAGCTCAGACTCGCCCCCTATAATTAGTTGAGAAACATTTACGCGTGTTATGTCACACGACACGGGACTCTAGGGTATGCGGTGATAAGATGACAGAATGGAACAACGTGACGCTGATCTTCCAATTAGAGTTCGGGATCAAGGGCCCACTGACAGTTCGTCTTTCGGATCTTTTGTTCCGGGCGCAGACTTCAGACTTGCAAGGTCGTGTCCCTCATTTTGCTTTGTCGCAAGTTTGGTGTTGTACCGGTAGATGATCGCTTTATCAGTGACGCATGTTCCCCTCCCATCTACGACAGCGCAACATCAGCAGTTCAAGATCGTCATTGGACCACTCAAGCCAGCTGCCCCACCTTTCAGGCGTACAACAATTTTCCGCTCGAGATTTACCCCGCACTCAACGTCTACGCACAGGCTTGATTGAGGCTGAGTGCGTCAGACAAATTTGCATCACAACCACAATGTTTGGTGTTTTGCGGCTAGTGAGCATATATCACGTTTTAGTTTGTGATTGATACTGCTCAGTGATCGGCGACAGGTGACGGCTAGTAGCTTGACATAGGTCTAATATCACATGTGACCCTAATGACAGCATCAACTCTTTATCACAATTAAGCTGTACCGGTAGTTCGTGAATCCGGTAGATACTCTTTGCAGCTTATGTCCTCGTTATTCCCTATCTGCACTGCAGGGTTAAGCGTGGCGACTGACGAGCTATTGAAGGCCAGAAATGGTTAGTTCCATGAATAGTGAGATCTTACAGCACTATTCCATTCGAGAAGAATTCACTATTGGGTCGAAGCTCAGCAGGAAGAGTATGAACACATAAACACGGGGGACAACTGTCAAAGTTGGAGAAGACGGATCCGAAGCCGATGTGGGGTAGATGCGGCTATACTAACGCCACGAGAGACTTGGGGTCACGCGAGATGTTGCGGCTACGCTAACCAGCTCACTCTTTGTGACATCTAAGACTTAACAGGTCTTCCCCGCATTTTGCTTCTTTCTTATCTTCCAAGAACCCCGGATGCAGCATCCACTAATGCGTGGCATGTCATCTACTTGCCCAACTTGACGATAGTAGCCGTGATATCGATCATTTCCCACACCATCGTCACAATGAAATCTATTCTAGTGACTTTTTAAGATGAGGCTGATAATGCAAAAGCCGATGCAAACCTGCAATCTCACCGAGAGTGCCGACCACACACCGTTGTCGGAGAAATGATTAGCTTTTATTCTGGGACGCCACGAGAGGAGGGGGGACATCTGGCAAGATGATAAAGTCAAGACCCAAGCTCGTATGATTTCTTTCTTCTTTCTCACAGCAAACTATTATCATCACAATGGTCTTGCGAGTTGGCCTTGTTGCTCGACCTTGTCGTTATACTCTTCCCGCCTATACACGCCTTGTACCATGTCGAGGTTCCCATAGTCTCGGGTTCCAAAGCCGAGGGCTGACGCAGTCGCCACCCATCACCGCACAGATTCCTCGGAAGCCCGCCCCTCGAGTTTTGAAGGACGTTCCCCTCCCAATTCTTCTTCGGTCGTTGCTTGTTCTCTCGGTAGCTGCCTTGCCGTCCAGTATCTTGTCTGTAATCATCAAGACGACAAAGAAACACAGTCAAATCCTATCCAACTCTCGACTACTACGATGGCCTGTACACAGGACGTTCTACAATACCTTCTGTATCGGTTCCGAGAAACATGAGATCAGGGATAATATCAAGACGTTACGAGGCATGGGACTAGATGGTATCGTGCTTGCATTTGCGCGCGAGACGAAGATTGGCAGTCAGGAGCAGACAAATGTCCTCACAGCTTCCAACCCGAGTCTCCGTGAGTGGGTGTCTATGAACATAGAGACACTGCAGAACTTGACAAGCGAGGATTACCTCGCGCTGCGGTGCACAGGAGCTGGACCTTCCGCCGTCGCTGCATTGGATGCCTTCTCTGCTTCGAAGCCTGGGACAGGTGAGTATGAGGGTAACCTTCAGACGTTGGGGACATTTGAGGATGCTTTGACGCAGATTTGCCGTGAGGCTGAGAAGAGAGGTGTCAAAATTCTGATTGATGCCGAGTCTTCTCTCCATCAGGTTGCAATAGACCATGTCGCTTTGGTAAGTTCGGCATACATGGCTCTTACTCAGCTAACCTGTCTAGTCTGTCATGTCTAAGTTCAACCGCAATGGAAGAGCTACCATCTACAACACGTATCAAATGTGAGTCGACGCTCAGACGTGCAATGAGACTCGAACTAAGTTGAACAGGTATCTCAAGGAGGGCACCTCCAAGATGATTAGACATGTCAGACACTCTCAAGAACATGACTACACTATCGGAATTAAGATGGTCCGCGGCGCTTACATCCACGTCGAGGCCAACCCCTCCGCCATTCACGACTCAAAGCAAAACACTGATGACTGCTACGACAACTCAGTCAAGTTTCTACTCGGTGGAAAGATCGATAACCCCGAAAGCGGTTCTACCGCTGGCCAGAAACGACCATGGAACGCAGACATTGTACTCGCCACCCACAACGACGCAAGTGTGCAAAAAGCACTATCTCTCTGGCGAACCGGCGGTGCACTAAAAGATACACCTAACGCCAACGGCGGAACGGTGCAAAGCCTATCGTTTGCGCAACTAATGGGGATGGCCGACGAGGTCTCCCTGGCGCTGGTGGCTGACAAAAAAGATCACAGCTGGACTTCTGACAGTGTACCTAAGGAGTCGCTGCCTGCTGTGGGGGTGTACAAGTATACCATCTGGGGGTCTTTTGAGGAGTGTTTATTGTACATGTTGCGCAGGGCGGAGGAGAACCAGGATGCAGTTGCGAGAACGAGGGGGACTGCTGTCGTTACGCTTAAAGAGTTATTTCGGAGAATGGTCCCTTTTGCGAATTAGAAAGAAAAAAGGAAAGACTAGTAAAAGAAGCTCGTGAATAGAGGCATTCAAGTATACGTCGCTCTGTATGCCAAAAGGGACTAAATAGACTCCCTGGGAGAGCCAGTCAGGCAAAGGTTATGGAAACTGTAAGGATGGAAAGTATATTTCTGAGGTAATCTTTACTATACATGGACTTGGAAAACTATATTCTCGGAGTTTATGACAGAACTATCTGTCGCTGAGGTTGATCTGATGCTAACTGCTTGTTCAACTTCCCATAGCAAAGTGCAAGAAGACATGACGGACTAAGGTGCGATGAGGATATCACTAATTAATGAAGACATACGTGAAATTATCTAGTTCGTGGTTAAAACAATAGGTTTGGCTCCTATGGTAATGTATGTTTTCTGGTCTTGCAACTATGCCGATCGTGAGAAAGTGTCTGGAATGTAACCAACCTTCTTAATACTGGCTTTTTGACCAGAAGCTTATAAACTCCTCGTCTCCTTTATAAAGGTGTATACTTTCAAACAAGTTCCGCTGTTGTCGACTGATTTCGTCATCGTGATTGGCGGTATAGACGTCTCGGTTATAATTCAAAGGGTGGTAGATAAGATTAATAGCAGCGCGGGTCTATATATTATGCTGGTACAGTTCTTTCCCCCCATTTCATCACAGAGCAAAGTCAACCCCTAACTCTATCTTATGTGTTCTTAAGTGCCAGGTAAACATTTCATAATCGATCAGAGAATTAAAGTAAGCCAGCCTACATAATTAAAAGCCTTCAATTAATAGTGAAATAAAAGGTAAATGTTATTAAGTATTGCTATACGAATGTAGTAGCTGCCTGATGCTGTCAGTAGCGGCGTATGAAAGTGCCGTCCGGCCGTTGCTATCTGGCAGATCAACAGCTGCGTCGTGGTCAAGAAGTAGTCGAACGATATTATCATTCCCGCACTCCAAAACAGCATATGAGAGTGGCGCCCAGCCGGTTTTATCGGACAAAGTTGTAGCTGCGCCGTTGTTAAGAAGAGATCTCACGATGGCTTGACGTTTCAGATCTTCTTCAAGAGGTGGGGGGGAAGGAAAATTGGAAGGAGCTGCGTATGATAGTGGTGTCCGGCCGTCCACGTCAGGGGCATTGGCAGATGCGCCCCTGCTTAGAAGTAATTTCACCGTATCACCTAACCAGTAGCGCTCAGCCGCGTATGATAATGGTGTTCGTCCCATTGTACAAGCTTTATCGACATCGGCGCCTCGATCAATCAGTAGCTTCACAGTACCGACATCGGCCGACTCAGCAGCATGCGACAGTGGCGTCATCCCAAGCTTATCGGCTTGTTCAATATTCGCACCATTGGTAATCAGCAACTGAACGGTGGCCTCGTCACCGGTCTTCGCAGCATGGAGAAGCGGTGTGAGGCCGTGATTGTCCTCAGATTCAAGGACTGCACCGCTGTCGAGCAGCATCTGTACGATAGCAGGGGACTTGGCAGAAGCGGCTACGGATAGCGCTGTCCGCCCATCCTTGGCCCTTTCCTCAAGCTTGGTGTTGAACTTGGCTAAAGTGAGTGCAAAAGAAACAAGATCCTCATCACGATTTTGAACGAGATAGGAGAAAAGAGTTCGTGCCTTCGAAAACTTGAAACCTCGTGTGATAGCACCTCCGTGGTGTTTGTCCTGGGAGAAATGATCACATAAGACCCGAAACCGTGATGTTGCTGGTTCGTCTTTTGCCTCTGCTTTGAGGAGTTCCAACACTGCTGCGTGACTGCCAGTAGCCACGGCTGCTAGTAGAGGTGCGCCGTAACGCTGGTTCTCTATTCGAAAACAAGATTGCTCACTCGAGTAGCATCTAATAAGATGGGCCAAGTTGTGTTCCGCGAGTATATACAAAAGGCTTGCATCAAGGGTGTGTCGCCGCACTCGCTTTTCCTCAAAGAAGTTATCGAGGTGGATCCAGTCAGCAAGCGGGAAGCCTTCTGTGAACCTCGTCTGGCTGATACCTAAATTTTCTGCCGCGTTCGCATGATGCAGGACATTGATTACAGCATATCTGAGAAATGGGAAGTCTTTGTCTGTTGTATCAGGAGCCGTCCGGGCTTCCTTGGGCGATACTTCCAAGAATAAGATGTAAGCAGTGACGTAGTCAAAACAGCACTGCTTCAGCCGCTGGTGACTCTCCGCCTGTAGATTACCGTTGAAACTCGGCCAAACATCCTTAAGACCGTTTTCCTTGAGAAGAAAGTCCCTGACTGACTCGTGAATGAACTGAACTGTAGGCAGTTTCTTCGATCTGGTTGTTTCGGCAAGGCCTTTGGAGGAGCTAAGAATAAACATGCTGATAACACTCTCTGGAATCCCCTCACGGTCCCACGGACAAATGCCCCCATCCTCAACTGAGCGTATAGCGAAATATAATTGCTCTGGTCTCAGCGGCTGTTTTGCGAAAAGCAACCATTGGATACATAGCAGCAGTCCATCTTTATTCTCATTATCACGAGTGAGAATGTCTCTGAATAACTCGTGGAGATCCCTAGGGATTTCTTGAAGCTTCTGCTTGAGTGTATGGTTTCGACCATGATCATGCTCGCGTTGAAGAATTCCCACCACAAGGACAACCCACATGAAGATACCAGAAGCTTTTTCCTTGAGATCTGCACGAATATCGTTGGCGGCCTTGGTATTCCCGATTTTCAACTCGCTGTCGAGATAGCTGATAATGTCCTGTTCGTGCCCCTCTTGACCTTCAAGGACTAGCTCAATCTTGCTAGATATCGTAATATGAGGATAGTGCCTACTGGCAAGGCAGACCTGGAATATAGTACCGGCCGATACGGCTAGATTTCCCAAGTCTTCAAAGAACGAGACCATGTCGCGGATGTCCGCTTCGTCACACTCATCAAGGGCATCGATGAACATAATCAAAGGGGAGTCTGCGAGACTCTGTACGGCCTGTTCGAAGATCTCTTTGAGTGATTCGACACTCCAATTGTGATTCTCGTTCATCCCCGATACCAACTTCGGATTCGGGACATGTTGAAGCCTCGGAAGTTGTTCCAGAAGCTGTAGTAGTAGTGATCGGTACATACCGACTGTAGACTTCTCGAGTATCTCTCCCCGAGCATTGAAGAAGAAGGAAATAACAACCTTATCCTTCATTCTTGTCCGGGCAGTGTTCAGAATAAACTTCATTAGAGTTGACTTTCCAGCGCCTGGCTTTCCCTTAACCCATAAGAAGCCATGGTGGTCTTGGACCTTATCTGGATTGAGCCAATCCAAGTACTCAGGTCTGTTTAGAAGCCACTTGCATGTCTTTCTGTGTGCCCTCCTGATGTTTTCGTAACGAGCATCGATTTGCTTGAACCTCAAAGATTCAAGCAGTACATGATAGCGATTTTGATCGACTTGCTCTACTGCTTGTTGAACTTCACTTCAGCTTTGGTGCATTGTCGGAAGAACTCCAAGCCCCGGGAAACGAGTAGCTTGAGTTCCACAAGTGAAGGTATACAGACCTTGGTCATCTTCGGCCTTTCGTTTTTGCCCTCGAGGTTCCTGATCCCGATATGGAAATTCATGAGAATTCTCTCGGTCCTCAAAGTGGGTATAATCAGAACTGTAGTAATTGTTTGTTATATGATTTGCGTTATGCCGGTTAATAGTCCTGTTACCCAGACTGACGCGATGGCCGACAGTAGTCCCCCCGAAGTCAGAGCCTCCTTGATTCAGGTACGGAGGACGTGACATGCTGGCCCAGGAGTGAGGATTCGCCAACTGCGTATCTCATAGCCAAAGGCCACGAAATGAGATGGGAGGAAAACCGTTTCGCAACGTGCGGGGTTTTTCATCACCCTGCGACTCATGTTGGTTGCTACAAGGCGCAGTCAGGGCGTGTTGCGGGCGAAATAACAGGGCGCAGCTGAAACAGCCGACCACGCTGTCCTGCAACCCTGGTCTTTTGTCACAAGATATGAGTTCGTCTCGACCAATGGACCTCATCAAGCGTTGAGACCGAGTGCTTCCGCCCCACCCTCTAATAACGATGTACCAACCATATTCCCCTGCCTGTTGTCTCTTTTCTTGTTCCCCCTTTTTCCAAGTCCAGCCTTCTCCTGTCGGGCGCGAGATCATAGCTTTACAGGATCCGATTGGATGCATAACTGCAGCCACAGCGGGGTTCTCGCCAACGCACGAAACACACAGGCAGAAGTCGAATCAGGCTGTGGTAAGTATGTCGATGATGTTGCCGCCATCACTGTTTGCCAATACAAAGCAATGCTATCGCACCAGACAATTCTTGCTTTTAGCTTCCACTTAGATCTATCTTTAGCAGCTATTGTCTTTGTCTCTCCGAGAGGTCGGGTATGCGCCGAAATCTCCTCGATCAGGGCCGGGTAGTTCTGGCCAGCCAGTCACACCACCCACGGACTTTTTACTGTTTCGTAAGGTCAGCTGGCCCCACACCGGTCAAATAGAAATCCAATAGCCTACGGTGGCTATGACGTCCGCGGACAGCCTGACTTGTGCTGTGGTTTCGGCCAAGATTGGGCATAGACAACCTCCACATGTTTCGTAAGGCTGATACTTTGCTGCCTTAGCCACGCAGCATGTATGATGGGCTGTCACTATGCAGCAAAACACAATGTCTGGGGAGAGAATCTTCGTGGCCAGGATTGATCATTGCTACATCCTGAGTCTTGTTAAGACAGGGCTTGCATTTTATTGATCCGCTATATCTCCAACCCACTACGTCATGGTGTCGACGGCATAAATTTGTTCTGCTTATTGCACTACATGCAATTGTCGACTAAAAACGGCTATCATCATCATGGCCAGCCATCAGCGTCCTTCCCGCCGCGAGGATTTCTATGTTACCCTCATCTGTGCGCTTCCGCTCGAGTTTGACGCCATCTGTATGGTAATCGATGAGTTTTGGGATCACGAAGGGGATCAGTACGGAAGGGCACACGGAGATCGTAATACCTATGTCACTGGCCGTATCGGGAAGCACAACATCGTTGCCACAATGGTCGGATTGGGGAAAGTCAACTCGGCCACCACCGCGACAAGCCTCCGAGCAAGCTATCCAAATATCCAGCTTGCTGTTCTAGTAGGGATTTGCGGTGCTATGCCATACATTGATGCAAAGCCGGTTCGTCTTGGCGACGTGATCATCAGCGACTCCATCGTTCAATACGACTTTGGGCGCCAAGTCAATCGTGAATTTGTCCGAAAGAAGACATCAGAGGGTAGCTCTGGATCAATGTCTCGGGACGTGCTCAGCCTTATGGCCAACCTCAACACTTCTTTTGGAAGGCGTCGACTTCACGAAAGAACTATGGCATACTCTGAGCAGCTCGATGCGGTTGCTGCTTGTCGAGGCCAATCAAGAAGATACAGAAGTCCGTATGCAAGTATGGGGAACTCGTTGAAGTCGAAGTTTCAGAAGCAAATTCCGGCTGAGGAAGAATCTGAGGCAGACAGCGCGTTGAGGCTCCCAACGCCTGCAATCCACTTCGGACCAATCGCTTCTGGTGACACAGTCATGCTTTCTGCCGAACATCGCGATCAAATCGCCCGAGTAGAGGGTGTAGTAGCCTTCGAAATGGAGGGTGCTGGTCTTTGGCGAGAGCTACCTTGCGTTGTTGTCAAAGGGGTATCCGACTATGCCGATAGTCAGAAGACCAAAACATGGCAGGACTACGCAGCGGCAACAGCAGCCTCGGTATCCAAGGCTTTGCTGGAGCGGTATGTCCAGACAGACAAACCAAAGTCATCTGCATCGTATCAGTTTCCAATATTAAGACAAGGTGGCAGTATCTACGACGGAAATATGGAAGCTAAGGAAGACGTCATTCAGGGCAACGAGATGAGAATCTCGTCCAATCGACCCTCGCAGAGCTACGATCAGGAGGGATCGACTTTTAGAGGATATGTCCATGCTGGGAGAAATGTGAAGCAGGGGAATGTCATGGAGTTTTAATAGTATATGATGAACTACGACGAACTTACAAGTGCATCTGATCTTGAGTAGATCGATAAAGTCATGCAATAAGTTGTTCCAGTGTTTTTTATGTTCAAGCCAAGCCTTAAACTAATATCCCCTTCCCTCGTAATTTGGAACATCTGTTTAAAGTTTGTTGTTAGTCGGACGTCTATAGAAATGTGCAGGGAGGCTCTGGACCATCTATGGGCCATCACATAAAGAAAAGAATGAGCCAATGAGGTATGTCACTCTTAAATACGTAGGTTTTACTGTAAACATCCTGGGGACACCTAAGAGACACCAACGGGAAGACTCCGTGCGTCCACGTGCCCCACATGCTTCCATTTCGTCGCTTCGAGGATTCGATTCAACCTTCCGTAGCGTGTATCGATTAGTCTCTATCAGTCCGACTTGGCAGGAGTTGTAAAGAACAGATGCTTCAATCCGTCGCGAACAAAAAAGACCCCTATTATAGCATGGTATCGCAGAAAGATGAGACCATCTCGAGGTCATCTCTACATCTGGCAAGAATCTAAGGATGGTTTCCGGGGTTTTCTCCTGCCGTTTTGCTTCGACAGCAAATGAAACTCAGGTCCGTGCGGCGTACATGGCGAGGGGAAAATCAATAGACATCCGATATTTTGCACCGCGCATATCAGTCATATAGTTGAGGGAGGCTTGATTAATGGTAGTCGTAGGATTATTTAAGCAGAAAGTCTCTTTTGTCAGAGATATCCTTTGACTGAGGAGTGGGTGAGATGGGTGTCTTCCGAGGTTGAGCCCTCGCCGTCCTTGATTTTGTCAATGGATGTCATGCCACGGCAATACCTCAGGACGTCGGAAGGGTTGAAACTCCTGTTTCCAATGTCAAACCTGAGCCTGTCTTGAGTTTTATCCTTCCGTATTGCTATAATCTCAACGGCCTCAGCCAACTCGATGGGTTGCCTTGAGTGAACAAGAAACTAAAGTAAACGAAGGGATGCACTCTTCTAGTCGGGGCTTATACTGTTACAAGAGAATTGGGCCACATATGCTTCTTCATATGACCTGTAGTTGTGCTGAGTTTGTAGGAGAAAGCCCCAGAGAGATAGTACTGCCACGCCTGGCTCCTTAATCTAATTCCTGGCTTCTGAGATGTGCCCATAGACTAACATATTTATAGAAACCTTGGTCGATATCTCGAAGAGAGATCCAGGTCACTCATCTCAGAAAACACAATTGCTTTTTACGCAATAAGGCATCATAACGAATACTTGCCCACTTACTTAGTACGGGTCATTAGCACAGAACCCCTTGTTCGCATTCTCAGGAGTAGGTATTCTTTGTGTCGCCAGAGCTAATTCATCACAGATGGGCTTGATTAGAATCCATTGTCATGAACATGATCATTATGCCGTTTAGAAAACAAAAACTTGGCAAAGTACCACTATTCACATGTAGTCTATCGTGGTGAATGTACAAGGGATGGAAGAGCAGATTGGTAGCGATGTAGAAGGTCTTCAATTGAGAATGGGATTTCAACCACAGTTGATCTTGATTTGGGTATAATTTCAGAACTTATCCATTCATTCTAGATCGTAATTGTCAAGTGCTTTACGTAGTAGGCTGAGAAACTGCAATCGTAGAACCCTGTGTTCTGGCCGGGCGCAAGGGCTAGAGCCTAGGAGTATCCCGGGTCTGTTGCCTCTTTCGGTGGCTGGCACTTGGGGGTACAATTGTTGTGTTTGAGCGTGAAATCGTGACAGTTATTCGATTCCATTATGCGAGACCGGCATAATCGGGTTTCTTCGAGGGAGAACTCCGATACTCTATCCTAGTTAGCCATTCTTCAGTAGATACAAATACCAGACGAGGGTATCAAGTGCTTAGATTCCTATGTGAACACTTGTCAAAGATGATCATATGGGCCTACCTTGTTTCTGTTTCATTATCTCTCAAGAATATTGATAAAAGATTAGGAAATGCCAAATATGGTCCTTCATCTTATTGTATCCACTATCGGAATCGAATAAGCAACAACGGGCGAGCACGATACTCTTGGGTGTTTCTTGCACGGCTATAGTACCACCCGTCCTATAGTGCTTACTCTGATGGATGATCGATTATAAAGGGCCGAATGGATTATTTGATTTTCGTATACCTCGCTCCTGAAGGATTCCGCAGTCGCACCTCAAGGATGATTATTACTGCCTAGATGATGTCATTGGATGTTCAATTGAGCCTCGTGGTGGAGCATGGATATCGCGGCTATGCAAGGTCCCATTGTATAGTAATACTTACAACGAAACTAGGTGAGATCTAAGTCGCAGTGATATACTGTGTGGTGTCAATCTCGATCCCTTCCTTGTTCGCTCTTACGTTTTGTCTATATCGCATGCCTAGTCAGTGGATCGACGGGGTAAGCGGACAACTACCCATTTACCGATGATCCGTGGTGCACCAGAATCCGAGGTTATAAATATTGCCCAAATTCGAACCACAAGATATAATTCAAAACAACTAAACGCTTCCACAACTGATCCAAAATGCGCTACTCCACCACTCTGGCTACCACCCTGGCCATCTTTTCTCCTTTGGCTGCGGCCGATTGGGGTTGGCCAGAAAAGCCCTTCACTGTGGCGCAATGCAGCCCGAGCTGCAACACTACTCCGCCATCTTATTCAGACGACAAGGTCGCTGACTACTGCAACGAATTAGTCAAAGACGGGTAAGTACAAAGTCACAGGCTGGTGACGAGTCAGAATATTAACTGAAGGTTTGGCAGCTGTCACAGCGGGCTCGTTACCCTCCCACCAGGCGCTATTACATTTGCAGCAAACAAAAACATCGATTGTAAGGACACTGGTCCTAGGGACGTGAAACAATGTCAAGACGCTTTTAAAGCTACCTTCTTGAACGACGGAGCCTGGGTTGGACCGGGCCAAGCACGGAGCAGGCAGATGTATGTCTACAACCATAATGGGGATCAAGCTGGAGCTATTGGCGTGACAGGTGGTTGCATCCCGATTGACCCTCTTAGCCCAGCACTATGCTAAGAGATTGGGGTATATGTATAACAGTACACTGTTTATTTTAGGCATCTAGAGTTTCATACATCAGTGCTAGAAAAACGTATCAATCTCATTTCAGATGCTTCGCTATTAAGGTTGCCTGCTATTCTCCTACTGGTGAACTAGGGTACTATCTCTGAGTTGTCATACACCCCAACGCCATCCAACGACGTCAATTTTACTAAGGAATTGACAGAATTAGTGCCTCGAACGTGATGCCCTATCCTAAATCGAGTTCCTCCGCTCTGATAAACAAACCTAGCGAAAGGCATTATCCACTATAGTCAAAGACGCATACGTGACAAGTCAGGAGTGTAACATATCACTATAATTCAAATGAGATACAGTTAAAATAAAACTCTATAGCTACTAGGATTGGTATCTTCGTAGTATTCAGCATATACGAACCCAAATTGACTCACCGGCGTTGCATGGGTATTATGGGCTCAAAGGCATTCTTTGAGATACACTGTAATAGGAAGGCAGTTGTGTTCTCAGGTGCCATGATTGAGATGAGCGTTTAGCCATAATTCGAGGTTTTTGTACAGCTGTAGAATCGTGAGATGCGGATAGGTTACCACTAGGCGTTACTCAGGCTAGGGTCTGCAAAAGGTCAGACCAATAGCAGCATCGCCATCAGTGAAATCCGAAGAGATAGAGGAAAGAGACTTTTCGTCCAAGGCAACATGGATGAGTCAAGGGTTCTCATGCTTTTGATGGGCGACTAAGGGTTATGTTGAGGCTTCTTCCGGATAATCCTATCTCCGCTTGGTGTTGTGCGCCCTGCCAACCTCGTCAAGCTGACAGCTCCACACTCCACCAAAGCATCCATTAACCATGGATCAATTCCCGGGGTCCGCAAGCTTCAGTGCTGCTAATCTAGCCCATCTGCCGCTAGATCTCCTGCAGCCAATTCTGTTTTCTCCCATCCTCTCAAGACAAGATGTCAAATCCGTCCGACTCGCCTGTCGTCTGCTCGCTGACAAGGCAGCATCAGTCCTGTTTTACCGCATCCGAATATCCAAGACCGAGAAGCATTCTTCAGTATTGCTGGCTCTGCTCACCTCTCTTGCCATGTCCGCATACTTGTCTAGGAAGAATTGAATGGTGATCATGAAACGCTCAAGCCCAGCTACTGGGCCAGGCAGCCCCAGGATTCTGACTGGGCTTCCTTGCTGCAAGACCTGCTGCCACAGATGGCAGGTCTTTTCTGGCTCCAGTCAGAGAGCCTAGATTTCGACAAAAAGGCTACTATCGATGCATTTCTTCCCCAATTTCAAGCAGCTGTAGCCAACATGCCAAACCTTCATACTCTCGTCTCTAAGCCCATGCACTCCGAACGATCTCTGCAAGGCGATAACTGCCAGAATTGTCAAACAGTTCATTCACCAAGATCTCAGGACTTGCATCTTCAACGAGGGTTTTACTGCCTTTTTGATTCCTATCCTCCGACATCTGGCGACACGTCCCGGTCCAAGAGTGACCAGACTCCACTTTGCTGACGAGACTGGGACAACTGGGCTTTACGCAACATCGACTGCACTCACGCATCTCACGCATAAAGACGCTGCTGCCTTCTCTGCCATTCAACACCTTGACATGTGTATAGGAGGTGACCATCTAAGTGAGGATGATTTGCGCGGGTTGGTTAGTTGTCTTGGCGAGGCCTCTCATCTCTCCCATCTTCACATCTGTCAAGAAAGAGCCTGGAATCGGGACCCAGAGAATCCTACGAGACTACTATCTTTGATACCAACCTTGCCAAGACACGCTGAGGTACACCTTGACGACATGCTTAAATTCAAGGCACTACATCTCGCCGACGAGGAGATACCCGACCTGCCCTCTGTGTCGCCGTTTGTGGACTTTATGTCGCGCCATGCATCGACTCTTCGCAAGGTCTACGTCACCACTACAAATATCACTAAAGAGATTCTCGTCCGATTGGCAAGGTTGAAGTCTTTGCATGTTGATCGCCTTGTCCTTATGCCACATGAAAACGTAGAGGAGGAGGATCCTTGGCAAACCAATGTACGAGTCGTTCTTGACTTCGTGAACAAAGGCCTTAAGCGTGACGAGCCCACGCCTGAGCTGAGTGGAAGCCTCTCAAATACAGTACGAACACACTCTGGAATATTCGACTTGAAAGGCTGGATAACAGCGGCGATATTTAATGCGCGACACAGGGGGTGGTCACAGAGAGGCTATGAAGCTTGGGAGGTTATTAGTTTAAATAATAAAGCTGGCAAGTAGAGGGATAAAAATGGCTTTACTTATAAAATTAGCTATAATAGGGTATATAGCTCTTTATTAGGTTTATAGTAAATTTAAAAGAGAACTTAATATAATT
>JAASAY010000030.1:0-43621 GCA_014822085.1 Fusarium stilboides
TTTTTCCCTCCTAGGGGTCGATCATTCCTTTTTCGAAGCTTGTGAGAAAAAGAGTTCGTTCATTAATCATGTCGGCTACTACGACCGATATCAAGATCGCTTCCATTGCCATGGGGTTCACCCTCGGCTTTGGTTTGCTGACTGTTTGGGAAGCCTGGAAGCAGACTCGGAGGAATCGGAATCCTCTGCGAAGTACTTACATCTATATGCTTTGGGGTGAGATCCTCGCCAACCTCATCATCGCTATCATCGGATGGATTTTCCTCGACGGACTTATTGGCCCGACGTAAGACACGACGCATCTTACCTGTCTCGGAATTGCCTGACTAACATCTTTAGTGTACCCGTTCTTTTCTTCATCCTCTTCTTCTGGGTATTCGAAGTCCAGCTGCTCATGCAGATTATCGTCAACCGAATTTCTATCATCGCCGAGCATCGATCCACTATCTTCAAGTTGAAATGGGGCACCGCTTTGTCTATTACTCTTATCAACATCGCCGTCTTTGCTATTTGGATTCCGTCACACACTGTTCCTCCTACAAGTGACCTGTAAGTCGATTCATCAGGGTTGCATTGATGGATGGGAGCTGACTCTTGCAGTATTGTTCGTATCAATGAAGTCTGGGACCGAGTCTCCAAGGTTCTCATCTTGTTCGTTGATGCCGGACTTAACTGGTATTTCCTACGAACCGTCAAGAAGCGACTCGTCGAGCAGCACCGATTGAAGAAGTATGAGCCTCTCGTTGGCTTCAACGCTAAGCTTATGGTTATTTCCATTCTCATGGACGTAAGTATCTCCTCGCTCATACTCGCCGGTCCAACACGTTCTGACTCCACACCTAGGGTATGCTCATCGGCCTCATGTCGCTACCGAACCAAGTCGTATACATCCAATTCCATCCTGTCGCATACATGGTCAAGCTCAACATCGAAATGTCTATGGCGAAGCTCATCACCCGCCTTGCCAAGGGCGAGAACTCGGACGACTACTACCCCTCGATGTCACACTCGAACCACCAGAGCAACCACCGAACAAACGATGCCCCATGGGCCCAGGGAAACAATGTTCAATTAACACATCGATCAAAGGTCGTGGCTGGCGATTCTGATGAGGATCTGGCAGGTACTGCGGATCGACACAACGGCGGACCTGGTATTCATCGACGAACAGAGTTTGAGGTCACGGTGGAGGCAAACCCCAAGGTCAACCCATTTACAAGACGATCTGAGTCGGTGGATGAGTTGCCTTTGACGTCAAATACTGGACACCCTAAGGAGGGTGTTACCGTTGAGGAGAGAAGCAGAGGGCCCTCTATGTCCAGCAGCAGGGGCTCATGAGTAAATACATATCATATATATTTTATAGTAATGCATAATACCCTTTTGTACAGCGAAACGACTCAATCTTTCCATGCGTAGAGCCACTTTGCCACACCGTAGAACTTGTCAGATCGTCTGTCATAAGGCTACCAGAGTATAACCATAAATTGACAAACTTGAACCAACTTTTGAAGATACTTTGCGTAAGTTATATGACTTTAGACTAGCTTTAGGCTGCTATCGAAGGAGGCAATTTAACCAGGAATAATGCGTAACCTCCACTTCGTGGGTAATATGGGCGTCGATCGCCCGGTACTGCATCAGCTTGTGTGCAAGCCGATNNCTGCGAAATTTCGCAGGGTCCCTGAAGGCAGCCTCCGCCACGGCCTTGTGGTTCATGTAGTTGGTTGAAGGTTATTGTTATATCCATCTGATCGACAACCAAGGCATGAGCCTGGACCCAAACAGCCTCCTACATCTGCTATGCGGGCACACGGCGAGTGAAGGGAGCAGGGGGGCGGGGGGCGAGTCCCATGGCTTCGAGGTGAGAATGGTCGACGGGGTTGATGATGGAGCAAAAGGGAGACTGTTGATGGGATATAATGTAACAATGCTTGCCAAACGAATAATTTGATAACGGGATATCTGCAAAAGGTCTACCAAAGCCGGATGAGATAGGTGAATGTAATGTCTGGAAGCAGCTTGATGTCTAGTACTCGTAATATGGCGACGCAGGGGGCTAAGGTAAGAGACTATTGATAGAACTTTGGACGAACACTGCGCGACGAGGCAGGCTCCGCTGAGAACAAAGGTTCTTCTCGCAACCCTAAAAGTCACTTTTTCCACTAAACCTTTGCCTGAATACCGCAAATACTCATCTAAATTTATGGAAATATTGCGTAAGTTTTATTATTCACGATAGTTTATGATGATAACTCGTGATTTCTTTTTGGTGGATTTCTTTAACAAAGTACCTGAATAATTATTACATCTAGGAAGCACATACTGCCCCATCTTTTGTATCCTAGAAATCCCAACTATTCAGATTTTATGAGACACGTGCAATAGAATTCGAGATATAAACAAAACATTTCTCGTTTTTGAATACCTAAATATGTGACAGTTGCATAATTGATAGGACTTAAGAGTGGCAAGGGCAGGGAGCAATCGCCCGGCCAGCATATGGACTACTGGGGAGATGACTGAATCATAGAATAGTATCAGTGCGACCAGAGACGGGCGATGATCGTGGATAATATATACTTGGCTTTAACTGAACTTAACACATTTCCCAATCCACTGAATCTTCTGTGGTCAATAATGTTGTCTTGCTATGATGCCGTCCCGCGATCTAATAGATCCATTATGCCTACTCGTCCTCATGATTGACAACAAGTCCCGATACCAAAGACTTTCTAGAGCTAGAAATGAGCCAGAGGAGGATGGTCTGCTGGAACAGTAGACCTTTGAGCGACTATGGTAGGAGCGTCGGTACCGTGATTATTAGGGTGGGCAAACAATGGGCGTTTGAAGAGGGTTTCAGTACGGATATAGGCCTCGGTATATGACAGCTCATGGGGCCAGAGGCTTGGTTATGTCGAAAGATTAGTCTATCACGAGTTCCGCTGCCTCGTTATCTGCGAATACAAATCTAGAATCCTTAGATACTGTCTTTAGGTCAGAAACAAGACTCATAAGCGGTGAAATCCAGGCTGGAAAGTGCCTACGTCTGACTCCTAGATGATAAACCAGAAATAGCGGTAATATGAATTATAGTATGCCTACAGGCCACGCTGCCTTCGTCACGTGTTAAATATCATGATCCTGAATCACTTCAGGGCTCTTCACTTACAAGTTGCATTGGGGCGTTTCCTGACCGTAACCCTGCACCTCTAGATAGCGTCAGTCCACCGCTTCATTTGATCTGGCTTGTACTTTGATGTAACTTTATATAGACACGTGCTTCGGAGCCACCAGAAGAATGACGCTGTCCTTGGCATGATCTCGCCAAGAAAGGATTTGGAAATACCAGGAATTCATCCTCAGTCTGCAAATTCCCATGTAAAAACATCTACTCACGGTTATCAAAAACTCTTCTCGCCCAGCAGGTACTGCCGGACTAAGAAAACCGCAATGACAGTGTCGTGGTCAGAGGTGCTCTGAAGTTACTCTTGTGGCAACGGCTCTGAGTGGGGCATATAACTAGAGCCCTGAAGACAGCAGAAATGGCGTTAAAGTGCGACAGACTGACGCCACAAGGGACTGAACAGCGTCTCGAAAGGTTTTATTTCTTCCCGCGACTAGTACTTCTACACCTCTATAAGGCGAGACGACGAGTTTTAGGGAAGGATGGAAGTATGCATCATTCTGTGGTGTCCACTTAATCAATCCGTCATATTTCTTCTCGACCTCCACTTTGCCAACTCAGAGAACAGGGACGCAGAATCTCAGATTCAAATACATGACATTCGCCTTCACCTGAAATTCAGGGCAGGCCCAGAAAACACATAATCGCGCCCGAGACTGTTAGTGAAGGTTCGGCGATTAATATCTCCCGCTTGGAACAATAAACCGAAGGGTGTTGGACGGGGATTAAATCGAGCGTCTTTATTCGCATCTTGTCTGTCGAGTCTGTACTGCTCATTTCTCACCACATGCGTTATCAAGCGAGAGACTATGTACTGTTGGCTCTTTTCTTTTGAGAGACCCTACTGCGTCGCAGTCCGTCAAATAATCCCTCCGAATATCTCAAGCACTAAATCCGTCTCATAATTCCAAACCCTCGGGTCAGGCCTTCATTCCAGTCACATTAAAGTTCCGCCTGGGCTTCAAGTTAATCGCAGATCGTAGTTGATCTATCCAATGAACGGGCGTCAGCCCGATCGTTAGTCGCTCTAGACTCGACGCGCCACACTAAGCTTGACGTCAATTGTGACTTGCCCCTGTCCCTGCCCCTTCCTAAGGAAAATCCCTTTGTGATCCCCTTTCAGTAGGTATGTCATTCTACGCCCGATCCGTGATCTGCGCCCTTGCTAAGGAGTATTACTCTTTGCAAAGGCTGGAGGTAGGATCTTATAGCTTATTTGAGGCCGAAAGCATCGTCTATAGCACCCTCGATAGACTCGTCGTTTTTGAGCTTGTGCCGTGTTGTGACGCCCCCCACAGCTCGTGGCTTTATCTGGGACATGCAAGTACAAGTGGCTAAGCATAGTTATCTGAGGCTACTGGATCTTAGCTCTCAAGTAACAAGTTGCCCCCATTCCTTCGACAACACCCCAACCAAGTCCGGATACGTACGGCACCTTGACCTACTGTAGAATGTGTAGCTTTTCGATCCTCCTAACTTGGCTCCTTCCACTCATCGCTCCGTCGCTCGGTATTGGCTGTCATATGTCGGACTTACCGTTGCGGTCGAGGTATTACAGGAGACCATTGGAACGCTCGGAATCTGCGTTACCAACTGAGTGGATTGGGCCTTACTCGTCTCAGTTTATGATAAAGGTCCGGTCTCTTCACGGGCGTGCTCGACCGTTCAACATCCGTTTTATCCCCATTCTCAATGGCACCAGCTTCAGCTCCCGCTCTGTCGCTGTGGTCTCGCACCCCCTACATACCTCAGTCAAAGCCCGCCGACGTGATATGGACTCTCGTTAACCTTGTCACTATCGCCGTGTTGGCTGTGTTTACCTGTAAGTGATATATTCTCGGCGCGGCTCGAGATAAAATAGCTGATAGGACTCTAAAACAGGCCAGAAAGTCGTTACTATTAGGTCATGGCAGAGAGTACCCTTTGCGGCATGGAGTAAGTCGTTGCAGTCTCAAAGACAAGGAACATGAGTGAATGAGAGTAGATGGATACTGACCTCCGTCAAACACAGTGGTCTTGGCTATTTATATCGACTCTTTCTGCTTTGTACTTTCCGCAGCCATAGTGCAGAAGGTTTTTGGTGTGAATAGTAGCCTTGAGATCTGTCAAGGCGCAATCTTGCTGTGTTTGATAGCCTATATGTCGACCAAGTTGGTATGTACACACGGTTATTAGATGTGACAGAGGTACCTCAAGCGCCGCCTGCTGACATATAATAGTTTATCTATATCTTCCTTGTTGAGAAAGTGGTAGGTCGCTGTATAACCAAGTCATTGATGGCCAGCATACCTAACAATCATAGCATATTATCCGAAGTAGTGGCAAACCAAGGATGAAGTCACGCCTCTACCTCTTCAACTCGTTTGGCATGCTCTCCTGCTTTTTGGTTATTGTTACTCTCAACTTTATCTAGTAAGTCTCACATTCACGAGGTTTAATACGCGTTTAGCCTGACCCAGGCTTGTGAATAGCCGTTACGCCCGGATGGAGCACGGACAATGCATTATTGGGATGAGGACTGTTGTTCTGTTGCCTCTTCTCGCGGCGGATGTTATTGTTAACATCTACCTGACCGTTCTCTTTCTTATCCCGTTAAAGAGTAAGCATCCCATGAGACATCACATTTAGACAAGGCGCCTCTTTAACCTATTGACAGGTCTCTACTCGTTCAACAAATCACTTCCTAAGAGCCAAACGCACCTTCGTCTCCGTAACGCTGCCCTACGCACTTTCATTGGTTCCTGCTGCACATTGATCAGTAGTGTTGCGTATGAATTCCTCAACTAGCTATAATCAACCCGACTCTGACCTCCCAACAGAAACCTGACACTCATGATCTCCATGGGTGGCGAACCTGGTTGGATGTGTTTAATGTGTTGCAACATTGATAGTACGTTTGCCCCCTCAAACCACAAAGTGGATCCTTTTCTGATCGATCAAAGTCCTGTTCTCTGCCGTTGTCATATATTGGGTAACTTCTCGTGACGGTGCTAGTAGCGACACCCAGTCACGCTCCAGCGACTATCAAGGTAGCAGCCGCCGCTATGGAGCTCGCTCATCCACCGTTGAACGTCGCTCTGCCGCACCCATATTAGGTTCTTCAACCGGAACTGTCGCCGAGGCAGCTCTCGTTGCCTCTGATACACGCCGCTCCGACTCAGACAGTAGGTCCACTGCCAGCTTGGTCAGGGATGGTTGCAATTCTGGACCTAGCAGCGGTGTTATAGTCACAACCACTATACAGTGTCAGAGCAGATCCGGTAGTTTCGGTAACGACATGGGTGATATAAAAGGAGGAGCCGGTATTAGAACCAAGGATGAAGAATTAGCATATGGGCTTCCACCGCAACAGGAGAGTTTTACCGTTGGCTATGCCGAGGTTACTAAGCCGCCCCGAACTTGTATTACTAGTAGTAGTAAGAAGAAATAAAGTAGTAGTAGATTTCTTGTCAATTAAGAAAGCCGGAAAATAGGCTTCTTTCTCAAAATATTTAGGAAAACGCTCCCAGATAGGATACTAAGAAGTCGTGCAGTATTGGAAAGCTTCGGTGTTAGACCAAAGGCTAGGGCCGAATACTGTTGCGTATCTATACAGGCAAAACCCTGTCGAGCTGCTATGAATTTGAAATTGCGGTTGCACTGCAAGTAGTGTCCTAGTCCTTAGAGCCATTTCATAAAATTATTCTGGATTCTGCACATTAGTGCAATAAGAGACAGGCTCTTTTGCTAGTCATAATCGCCGAGGTAGTTCAAGTAGATGTGAGAAACTGGTATGTGTATAAAAGGAAGGGAAGTCCTCGAACGGCTGAAAGCGCAAAGTATGCGTGAAAAATAATGTTGGAGTGTCATTTGAATCAGGGTTTGATTAGCGGGCAGAATTGTTTAATGCATAAGATGTTTAAGTACGATATACGTGTTCCTTTGAGACACCGATGCATTTCTACATCTTCTGACAACATTCTAATGTGAGTCAATGACATTTCAAATCATGCCTTGGGTACCTTACAAATACCCCCCATTGATCTCATCGCCAAGTAAAGATTCATCAACAACATTCGGGCTGAACGCGCTAAATTATGATCTAAGTTTTAATGAAGGCTGTGTAAGTTTTGTGACTTTATAATGTTTTGACACAATACTTATAATGAAACTTTTATGTACTTACGGACCAGCTCATACACAGAACCACCATCGCCCACGTCTGATCAATATCGTAAACACTTTCCGATAAGAAAGCAAAATATATCATACTTCATCTTCCTATGCCTCGGCGATTCTTCACACGTCATCAGAAAGTTTAGAGATATGTACTCCATACAAACATTCGGGCAAATACGTGAGTATACTTTTACCGGCAAAAGACAATTTCTACTGCCTGATACTGAGTCATTGTGATGCAGTGTCTGCAACTTTCTTCAAGGTTTTCTCAGTAGGTATAAGTTGAATCAGTCCCTGCGCATTAGCCCGGTCTTCCCTCCTACACACCATCTTTCACGGGAAAGCACAAGTCCACGACTTCAGATAATCGCCTTACACCCATTCGCTGATCTTTTAGACGACACAAACATCACCAAGATGGATCCTTTCAGCAAACTACCAGCAGAGTTACGTCTGCAAGTCTTCATTCAGAGTCGATGCAAGACATCCATACCGCAGCTCATTCAGGCCTCACCAATCATGCTCCATCAATACATCAAATGGAAGGCGTACATTCAACGGACTTTGCTGGCCCTTGATTTCGATGACGATATGGTCCAGGATGCCATGGCGATTATTCTTACTCATTCTTCGAACATCTCTGGTAAATATCACAAAACAGTTCGGAAGTTTCTACACCGCTGGGCGCATAATGAGTTACCAAATCCTCTACAAACACGGGATATTGGACTACTCAACCTGCTCGATCAACTACATACCGGGCTGTTATTTTTCATCGAAGATTACCTCACCAAGGCAACTGCCACCTTCCAACCACGAGAGTATCTCTGTCTTCCGGATATGTTCTCCACCCAGAATGATCTGGTCTTCAAAGCCCGGAAGGTGACTACCAGGTTTGACTCCACCAAGCTCACAAACTCGGAAAGGAAGCGCTTGCTGAAGGCATTCTTGAATTATGAGTTTCAGTGCAAGGCAAATCATATTAAAGTACTCACCGAGTTCGAGCGAGATGCTGTTAATTGCGTCAAAATATATATGTGCTCACTTTACGGAGCCATGTTTGCTCAGTGTGGCGATTCCTGGCTACCAGAAACTCCTTCCAGTCCTCTTTCTACCACAGGATTGTTGTATCCGGACGTCTTCTATATCAACCCGGATGTCTATGCTTCTGACATGGGGTTATCGGGTGAGGACCATTTCGGGATGGTATGGAAGTTCATGAGGTCTGGCCTCGATCTTGCTACGATGTTTCTTCAGTTTGCCACTGGCAAATTGCAAGAGCAGGAACACCTCAAGATGTGGTTTATGGAATTTTATAAATCAGGGTGCTGCTCTTTCCCCTTTATGCATGGCTTTAATGAGTTCTTTCCGAAGAACCGTAGCGAGGACGAGACCCAAAGAGATGATCCGGGCATGTATCGGTTACTTTACCCTCCGTTCTCATCTGCCTCCGCGGTTCGGAAGAAGGTATATCAACAGCGTGCCTGGCTATTCTTCGATAATCACCGATTCTACCCATCACTTGGTGCTCCATGGTCAGTCTTCCCAGAAAAAGTGCAGATTGATGAGGAGCTTGCGAAATTGCTATGGGTTGAAGGCTGGGTGGGCAATCCAGCACATACTAGAGCCTTGCATCGGTCACAGAAATGGCACGATGAGCGACTTGGGAAACCCTCAGAAAACTCTGAGGATGGAAAGCCCCACGACTCAAATTTGGACGAAACGTGTGAATACTCACTGCCAGATGTCAAACGGGGAATCCCTAGTAGGGAACTGATCCCATTCTGGAAATAGTGTGGACATTGTATCAGGCCTTGATCAATGAGTAACAGCAAAGATTAGGGAAGGAATGTGCATTGGAAAGGACCATGCTACAGGGGATTCGTGCAGACAACACATGAGCAGACTGGTCAGCTTCTGTAATACATTGGGGTTCTCCATCATTCTCGGCCTTTCTTGATGATAGAGTAACGAAAGACTAGAAGTGTTAGAAAACTCAGAAGGCTTTCTATAATGTATCTGATTTATTTATTTAGTAGTATCTAATCCTCAAAACACCTTCTATCGACCTGAAAGTACACTTCACTTCCTGCGGAGGTTATCCTATCAGTCAGTAAGTGCTGGGATTGCTGTAAGGTCTCGTGGGTAGATAACACAGGAACTGAATGATTGGCGGAAGAAACGGGGGTATATCAGCCAAGCACAGGTGACAAATTGCGCCTTGCGTATTATGGCCGCCGGGCTTTCGACGTCCGGTCTCTTTGATTCCAGATTTTGATACGCAAGTGTTACTAGTTGAAGTGTAAAATTACAGTGTTATCCTTATTAGAGCAGAATACAGCACAATTTTCACCCAGCCTAAAGCGATTTCTATTACCCTTCTTGTTAGAGTTCCGAAATTCGACTGGTACTCGGAATATGCGACGGTTGTTTCTCGTAATCCACGAGCCATCCGGTGTTAGTCCAAGCATACGCGACGTTGCTGCGGTCTGCCATAGCGTGCGAAGATCAAACGCATCATCAACGTCAAGAGATCGAACACAGTCTCCAGATGAAATGTCCCATATCTTAACGGCGTATCTGTCGGAAAGCAGCACTAGAGCCGCAAGCTGCTGCGAATCAGGCGAGAAGTGAGCGGCGGCTGCGTGAACCGCGAGTTCGCAGACGGAGTCGCCGCTGAATGTGTCCCAGATTTCGAGGCTCTCTTCCCCGGGGCACGTCAGCAGCCGCTTGGAGTTGGGCGAGAAGATCATAGGAATCCGATGGCAGTGATCGCCAGATAAATGCGTCTCCAGGCCGCCATACGGCAGGGGCCAGGCCCAGAACTGATCGCTATTCCAAAACACGGCCAGCTCCGAGTTGGGGCTGACCATAACCCCGGAAGGCCAGCCCTCTCGGCGATGACGAGCTACATCTTGGTCCCGGTACCAAACGCGGACAAAGTCGTCCGAGGAGATAGTCACGACCAATTCCGACGAACAGTCTACCGCCCGTACCCAGTGCCCATGATTCATGGTGGTCATCACACCTTTCACTTGCCGGCTTTCTTTGGGTTCTGGAAGCTCAGGATTCAAATCCCAGGTGGTTACAGTGTTGCTGTACTGGAGATACGAGACGAACCGTCTGCTGTCGGGGGTGAAGACAGCATCCTCTATAGGCTTTCCCTTATCATTCCCAAGGTAACGGCACTGGGCTTGCATTACGTCCCATACCTGCAGCTCGCCTCTCTCCGAGGCTGCCACCGCTGTGCGCGAATCGGGTGATAGGAAAATGTTCTCGCACTTGAACTGGGTATTCTCTTCAGCTGTATCTTTGAAGGCAAGGTCCCATAGTTTGACTGTGCCATCCTCAGATGCCGAAACCAGGAGTTTGCCATCAGGCGAAAAGGCCGTAAAGTTGACATAGGAGCTGTGGCCTCTCAGAATTTGGACGAGTTGGCCTTGCGTGTTCCAGACCTCGATCCTTTTCTTTTCTGCAAAAGCAGCGATCTGTCCGTCTGGGCCAAAGCTTACCCCAGAGTGAGATGTCATACTGTCGAGAAGCCTATGCAAACACTGCCCGGTATTCACATCCCACAGCCATTTGTACTTACCCACTGTTATGAGTAGACGTGAGTCTTCTGAGAATGTCAATGAGCGAATGTCATCAAGTGACTCCCACGAGCTTTCTTCTGGCCGAGTGAGCGTCGAGATGAAATCTCCAGTGACCACATCGCACACTTTGAAGGTCGGTTTCCACATCTCATCCTCCCATCTCATAGCAACATAACGATGGTCTGGTGAGAACCCGACAATATCTGTCCATTTCGTACTTCTTAACTTGTGCAGATATTTCCCCGTTTCTAGCTCGACGATGTAGAAATAATCATCAAGGTCAAAAAACAACGCTACCTGCTCAAGGTCGGGTGAAAAGAAGCTATGCTTTAGCTTTTGCTCCCGCTTTCCTGGGCCCTCTTTCACCGGGATACGCCTGTCTCGAATTATCTGTGCAGATGCGGTGTCGGCGGCTGTCCACGAAATCTCCTTCTCGGTTTGAGAGACAAAGAAAAGTAGACCAGAGCTTGACTGATAAGCCAGATGGGTGATAGCTTGACCTGTGGCTATCGTCTTGAGACACTCGCCAGTAGTCGAGTCCCAGATCTTGATATGTCCATCACCATCTACCGAGGCAATTCTTTGCGAGTCGGGGGATACGGCGACTGCTTTCACAGCACTCTTGTGCCCCTCCAAAGTCTGTAAGCATGCATCCCAATGGTCCTCGGCCCCAGCTTTGACAGTAACCCAGCTAGGAATACTCTGCCGATATGCACGTCGGGTTTCGCTTTGCAGTGGAGTCAATGCGAGGGACATGTATGCCTGAAGAGGGGAAACCTCGATATCTTCCTTGTGATACCGAATGTAACGAGTGGTGTCACTGACAATCTTTTGTAATGCTTTCGCAGTATTGTATACCTGTATGACTTCAAATCAGTAAGAGCAGAGACGCACGGGGCGATGGAGTGGCAAAGCTGAGGAAATATGTGAAATAGTGAAAAGAAAGAAATAAACTGACATCGAGGCGACTTTTTAGGCTAAGCATCGAACGTATGCCCTGGTAAATACTCGCTTGAAGACTCAGCGCTTCAAGCCAGTTCAGAAACTTTGTTCTAAAGAAGTGATTCAGGTTTGACTCTTCATCCACGGTAAGTGGGCAAGGAGTTTCTTTAGCAACAGGCATGTAAGCGCACAAGTGATCAATCCAGTACAGACACGAGTAGCTTGCAAAGGCCAAGGGATTATCATGAGGCTGCACGATATCCTTGATGAGTGCCATTGCGTCTTGAAGTTTGTAGATATTGTAAGTCAGAGTCTTGTCAAACAATTGAAGAGATTTCGAATACAACTTGTGGTGTTCCTCGCGGAGTGTCAAATTCAACGACGTATTGAAAGCTTCGTTGACCAGAAAGTCCTTGGCCGATTGATGGACAAAGTACACAGTATCGTCTCGAACAGACAAAAAGGAACCACAGGCTTTGACAATCTCTTCGATCCAGGTAACATGGTCCTCGGAGAAATCCACAAGAGCGCCTAGCTCGCTAAGACTCAGAGGCCGGTAGGCCACGCAGACAAGGCCCAGTATTTGCTTGAAGAGATGGACGTCGTCGGATGAGCATATTTCATCCACCATACGCCAAAACAATGCATCCAGGCCCGAAGGAAGCCCTCGAAGCTTGGAGATTGCGTTCCAGGGTGCGACTTTGGATAGTTCTTGGCAACTCAAAGCTGCCCAGAGAAACGTGTCGCCTGCCTTGCGCATTAAAGTATCCTCAATCTCGCCTCGCAACTTTGAGGAATATTTCTTTTCCTGTGCAAGCTGCTCTACCCTATGTCGGATAAAGGTCTGCAGAGACAGCGTGATGGAATCCTTGTGGTGCTCCAAGTTCACTTGGACGCAGCCAGGCATAGAATTGAGCTTTTCTTCAATGTTGAGCTTGTTACGGCTAGTGACAGCCCACTTGATACACGCCGTCGTTGAACTGGACGTGGTTCTAATCAAGTCGAGGAGTTCCGGCAGTCCTGAGCCACATTCATCCAGTGCATCGATGATCATGGTACAAGGCGGGAGGCTGGGATCGTCGATGATGTCAAAAAAGATTTCCGACAACGCCACCCAGGAGTTGGCGCCCTCAAATAGCGAGTTGCCGGCATGGTCGAATTTCTTCTGGATATGCAACATCAACGATGGTACTTGATCGACTAAAAGATAGAGTAGGCCACGAAGTACGGCCGTGGCATGATTGAGGCGGTCGTCTGTCGCCTGGCAAAAAAAGAAGGTCAAGACTGGAGGCTTGTTTCCTAGAGTCGATTCGGTCTTGCTCAATTGGTAAGATCTATCAAGCTCATCAATGATGCCGCATACGAGCATAGTCTTTCCTTTGCCTGGGCCGCCCTTGATCCAGAACAAGCCGCTGTAGGGTTCTTGAGCCCACCGTCTGTATTCGCGCGCATCAAGGATCCATTGATAGCACTCACCCAGCAGGCCGCCTTTGGTGCTCTCAATTCGTTTCTTGTCGTGGCTAGGGTTGGTAGTGAAGAGACCCCTGAGAGCTGTCTGCTCAGCATCATTGATATAGACATTGCCAATATGCACGCGAGACTGTCCCGCAGTGTTGACGGTGTGAGCGATGTTGACGGGGCGCGAGCCGGGGCCTTGGTTGGCCTTTGATGAGAGAGAAGCCATGGTTCAACTTGAACGACAAACACTCTAGTTCCAGTTTCAGGGCAACTTGACTGCCATGTGCACCAATCTGAGGACTACTAGTAGATAGGTTGAGTTATTTTTGAAACAGAGCCCAGGCCAAGTAGACCTAAAGAATACATACATGCTCGGTGGGTGGGTAGTCAGGCGATGCAGCTGCTGACTGCAGCGCAGCCCACACTGGTACATGATCATCCGGAACAATACTTCCGACAACGACAGAACACTGGCTTAAGAAGGGCATTTATGGTCAGCAAGAGCGGGCCCATGATAACCGAGC
Source organism: Fusarium stilboides (assembly GCA_014822085.1). NCBI lineage: Eukaryota > Fungi > Ascomycota > Sordariomycetes > Hypocreales > Nectriaceae > Fusarium > Fusarium stilboides. Next base: position 13,863 of record JAASAY010000030.1, read on the forward strand.
CACTATCACAATGGAGACTGCCTTATAAGGCTAGCTCAAGCTAAGGTCATGTATGATCCAGGGGGCCGCCAAGCGAGACCATCCAGCCTCTTCGTGCAGGGATCTACTTATAGTGATGGGCACTCCCAGCAAAGCATAGTGCGCGCCACCCCAAAAGAGACATTACTCGCTCACGTCCGAGTATATACCATGGCCGAAGTGTTTGGCGTTGTCGCAAGCGCTTTGAGCGTTGCTGCGCTCTTCAACAACTGCGTCGACTGTTTTGAATATGTGCAGCTGGGCAGACAATTTGGCCGCGACTTTGAAAGGAGCCAGCTGAAGCTGGATATTGCACGAACGCGCTTAGGACGATGGGGCGAATCCGTTCTCATAAACCAGGACCCGCGGTTCGCTTCCAATGCGCCGACGGACAAGGCTGCGCGGCTCACGCAGTCGATTCTTGAAGAAATCGTGCTCTTATTTCAATCAACCCAGAAAACATCGAAGCGATATGAAATGGTTGCCGACGAAAGCGATCTTGGCGTCCTTGACATAAAAGATATGCCGTCCATTGGTCGCAGCCTGCATCACAAGCTAGGAGCATTGGCTTCCCGGCGGCAGCAGAACACCAGCCTCGCCAAGAAAGCCAAGTGGGCACTCTACGACGGAAAGAATCTTGGGAAGCTGATTGACCAGATTGTGGCCTTTATCGATGATTTGGAAAAGCTGGTGCCGTCTAGCAAGCAGCCCGAGACGCTTGTCGAGTTTGAGATTGAAGAGGTCAATGACGAAGTCGGCCTAGCCGCACTCAAGGACGCGTGCAAGGGTATTGATCCATTGTTGGAGAATGCAGTGGAGCGCAAAGTAGACTCTATCCAAGGGAGGAACTCGGTCCAGACTGTCCAGACCGATGAACAAGCGAGGGTGCAAACGGGCAACGTGTGGACCGGGGCTGCCCTGGGCCAGCTGGGACTTATTAATGACCAGACAATCAATTCTGCAGGTGCTATCTCGTCCAAGGGGCAGTCTGGAGTGCAAGTGGGCAACATATTTGGAGGCAAAGGTATCTGGGATTAGGCAGCACGACAACTTAGTTTTGAGAAAACTCATTCCTTTTGGACAGTCTTGATGAATCACTATATACGACTCGACCAGGAAGGTTTCTTTTTATGATTATCACCAGACAGCCAGTTTTCCGTCCTTATTGCTATTTAATCCTTCCTGGTTTTCCTCCTGAGTCTGACTTGGTAACAGAGTAGCACGAGGTCAGTACACTACAAGTGGTAAAAGCTTCGGAAGCTTTTCTAATATATATCTGATTTGTTCAATAGTGATATCTAATTGTCAAAACGCTATCCCACGTAGATTGTCCTACCAGTCAATACGTGCTAGGATTGCTGTCAGGGGCAGCAACATAGGAACAGAATGATTGGCGGAAGAAACAGGGGTAGACCAAGCAAGCACACGTGATGTAGTCACGTTTATTTTGAACCACCAAGTGAAACTTCAATCACCAAACCATCTCATTAACATTGACATTTTGTCAACGGGCTCGATTTGTAGCCTCCATCAGATGGTTTATTGAGGGAACGCTTTGTCTGCTAACGCACCGACATGTCAAGTCGACCCCACCTATCGCCATGGATCAGGGGATAGTCAGGGTTCTTACTGACAGTGTATGGAGCAATGGATTCACCCGGAGCGACGCGCCACGACCTGATACAAGCACGATCTTGAAGGAGACGCTCTTTCAATCATGGGACCTCTTCACGAAAATTGACAAAGGAGAATACTTGACAACTGCCCAACCAGTAACACTACTCTACGACGCTTGTCTCGGGCACAATAGTTCTCCCGGTGAGAAGACCTGTCCTGAGATATGCACCGACCCGGAAAGCTTGTTCGACTCTTGGAAGACTCTGTGGCAGTGTCTTTCTCTGGCGTCATTATCACTGGCAAATACAACATTTTCCACGCTTGAGCAACAGCGAGGTGAAATTGGGAGTGGGACAGCAAAAGAGCAGATAACGACTGCGTTATGGGATTTTGCAATCACCAATGAGACCAATTTCGACGGGAAAAGTGTTCTCAACCTTACCTATGAGTGCGCTGCGGCTAGTTGCCGCGATAAAAGCATGGGAGAATGCTCTCTCGGTCGACTTGGTTCCGGATACGTCAAGGGCGACGCAGTGCAATGGATCAAGATGTATGAGGCTCTGGAGCCATTGTGCAATGGACTAGAAAGCGATATCAATATTGATATCGCCGGTCCTGGTGTGAGTCGACATCTCATCTGGTGGTTGGCCCGAGACTTACTGGTTCACAGGTTCTGATAACATATATCACCCAGACGGCAATGGTGGTATTTGCATGGCTGTTCTTCCTATTGTTGAGAATCAATAAACTCATAAACACCTCAACTTCTATCTTCACCCACCTCTTTCGAAAACCGAATCCCAGGTCTAATCTATTGACCCACCGCGTATCTGGCCTAGAGCGCCTTGAACGAACGAACCTGGCCTATGCCACCAGCACCTTTCTAGCAGAACTTCACGAAGCCCAATGCTTCTTTGTCGTTGCCATTGAGATTGCTCTAGTGAATGCAAGCTCCCGATCAGCTATCTTCACTGGTGCGGAGAACTGGCAAAGTCTTCTTTGGAACCGTGACAGTGTCCAGTTTCTCGCGGGTATGGGAGCCTGGCCCATTATTCTTGGTCAAATAAGCCTGCGCCGTGCACAGCTCGACTCAATGTACTACCTGCTTCTATCTACGCTTGCACTGGTCCTCGCTGGCGTTGCAGCTGACACGGCGTCAAATCCCGATCCAGATAGGATTTACAAGATGTTCAAGGGCCAAAATGTACTAGAAGAATGCGGCGGCCATCCTTCACTTCGGACTTTTTGCGTTGAAGAGCGTGATGGCCTCTACTGGTACACCTTTCCCGCAGGAAGTATCTACGCCTTCCTCGGCTTGCTCGCCATCCTCTGGTGGATCAAGCTTTGGGGTATCATGAGCAATACCGTCTGGTATACGGCAAAGCACGTATCCCTCTCGAAGAGGCAGTTGGTAGCGCTGGATTGGACGAAGTGGACGGTGATACGAGTGGCCTATTTCGCGATATGTGTTGCGGAAGCAGGTGCCATTGCTTGCATATGTTTTGGCCTTGCTGTAATTAGAGCCCCGTTGTTGAATCTTCTCCTGCGAGGCGAGACGGGTACTTGGAGTGTAGGACAGCTAGTGGCGGTGCTGATATGGGCACCTGTGATATCGAAATATGCCCACCTGGTCGTCCGTAAGTTCAACTTTCTTGAATCGCGCCCCGCTCCTTTGGCTTCAGGTCTTGGGCTAACCACAGTTGCAATAGTTGGTGTTGAGAGGGGCTTTAGACTTCGTTTATCTAAAGCGTTTGAGATCGTGAAGAGGACGGAGTCGGGGACCGGAGATAATAACGAATTGTCGTCTTCAACTTGACCCTGTTAATACATAGTCAATAAGGGTTGGTTTTAAGCGCTGCATAATGGATAAATAGAAAGACTAGAAAATCTAAAGGACATATAGATACTCAACGATATCAGGCGCTAAGAGAAAAAAATAACTAAAGCATCCTCTCCACACAACTGTTGAATAACACCTAAAAAAAGAACATGCGGTTTGTGTGGATCGAACACACGACCTTCAGATATCAACTGATAGTGATTGAAGTTTAACTTCAGTCTGACGCTCTCCCAACTGAGCTAAACCCGCTTGTTGAAATTTAGATTTTATATATTGCTCTATGTTTGTGGCGCCGGTGCGTGCGACTGGTGACTCTGTCCCTGCACACAAATCCCCAAGGACCAGTCCATACAAATACTTGAATATTATAACCCCGACCCCTAATTAATACTTTACCTAACTTTAGGTAAGAATAATAAAACAAATAAGGCACCAGAGGAAACTTTTAGTCTAAAGTATATTCTGGTTATTATTATCTTGCTATAAAGTTAGGAAGGGTGCTGGTTAACAACAATCCGCTTAATCTCTTCTCATAAAACATCTTATAAACCATTCACGCGAAATCCACCACACCGACTGTCTATATTGCACTTCATATATGACGACATCAAAAAGTAGTTCTGATTATTCCATATCACTTTTACAATTATTAAAAGTCGCAGATTTGCAAGTAGACAGACCTTTTCCAGTATTTCTAACTTCGCAGCTTCAGGGTAAAGTTATTAGCAAGGTCGGAGAAACTACAATTTATAACTAATACTCATGTGATTGACCAAATCTAGAGCAGTACTTCTTTATTTCCTAGATGCGATGTGACGCATACAGCTTGCCAAAAGGTTGTCTGCATCATGGAGACCGTTCTCGAGCACCCGACGTTCTAAACGTAGGGAAGGTTTCAGGTTATGGGTAGTAAGAGCAAGACCGAAGTAACCTCTAAAGCTCACTGGGATTGAAGAGTGACCATGAATTGGGCGATGGTCTGTAGTTTAGATCAGACGACACAGCAACGGCTCTGGTGCGACGCAGAACGTTGTTGCTCGAATCCACACTTTCGGCGGTGAAGACAATATCCTGGTCCGTCGACAAATCGGCAAAGTGTGCATGCGCCTCGAATCCCTCCCGTTTGACCTCTGCAATCAACCGATACTGTGACTGCGTTGGTAGCCGGACATAGAACCTCCAAGTTTCCGTCTCAGTATCTCCGTTCCAGGAAACGAACACATCGACTCCTGTTCCCTCTTTGCCCTTAAAAGCAACAATAGCAGGTTCCTCGCTTGGTGTGCCAGTCCAGTTGGCTCTGAATCCCCGATAACTCTGCACCAAGAAAGACTGAGGAGCAGAGTCGAGGTAGCTGTGGAATAAGACCTTTCCCTCCGCGTTGTACTCGGTTACAGCGCCTGCCTCTCCCCAGTTGACGAAAACGTTTCCATTGGGGAGAATCTGAACGCTTCCTTGCGTGCGAGCTGACAGCCTATCCGGAGCGTCAAAAGTCTTAATCGCTTTTGCAGTGCCCTTGTTGTGGTCTAGCTCAAAAATCCTTGCTCGCGAGTACGGGTAAGTCTTGACGGGAGCTGAGTGGGCGGCGTTGTCAAAGAAAGATATGATTTCGATGTTGCCACTTGAAGACCGACCGCGGAAGCGGGCGTGATGCTGAAAAGCAAAACGATCTTCTTCAGGTATCTCAAAGGATGAGCCGCCGTGAAAGCCTCCAAGTTGCCAGATTATGTCGCCGCTTGTTCCATTAATCTTGAAGAGAGCAGCTATATTGCGGGCTGATAAAAGATAGTTTCCTTCGTCATCTTTGTCCACGCTGTTGATATGGAAGTAATTCCAAGCGTCGGTTTCGTTACGGCCCGCTCCAGGGAGACCCTCACCAAAGTCAAGGGGAAAGGCACTGTCTAAGCAGACAAATGTTAGTTCAGAGTCGACATGTGGATCGAGTAACTTACATTTGGGATCGACGTGGTCCAGGCTTTGCCATTCGAAAAGAACATCGCCGGTCTCGATGTCTACCTCTGGAAAACGTTAGTACTGTCCTTTGGGTTTGATCTGGAACTTACCTTGGAATCCTGCAGATACAATCCAATTCTGGTCGTCTTGACCTCCCCACGGTTTGAGTGAGACAGTTCTGGGGATCGGTGTCTCCACCAATGCCGACTTTCCATTTATCAATCGGAACTCGTGAGCCGAGACAAGCTTGTGCGATCCCACACCCACAACTTTGGTGACTTTGTAGTCGCTTCCAAGCAAGGTATGAAAGCCATACATTCTCCCATGAGTCCCATCAAGTCTGCCTTGGAACGCACGCAGATATGGTTTGCCATTCCAAATATCTGGAACAAAATTGGCCACCCAGCCAGCATGGTAGCCAACGCCAGACCAAACGAGCTCTCCATCATCACGATAGATATATGCTCCAGGTTGAACAGGTCCCGTATGACCCTCACCAAAACCTTCATAGGGGGCCATAAAGATGTATCCCTTCTCCACTACATCGTGGTCTGCTGGAACAGTGATGTTGAGAGTAGGAATGTTGAGCTCTGGCCTTGTCCGAAATTGCCAGCTGGCGGTAACTGTACCTGCGAGCCCACCAGCAGCCAAAAGGACTGAGTGTTTCATGGTGGCGCGTGTTGAAAGAGAATTATACAGTTAAGGGAAGTGTGCTGTACTCAAGACACCTATAGCGAAACCACGAGAAAATGGAGAAGCCTGATGCTTTTAAGGCTGAGGCTCCATTGATCTTGTCCATGGGAAATTTGGACCTGTAGCTATTTTCTGATATCTGTTGCGATGGTGCAATACAAGCTATTTTGGATCATAGCGCCTGCTCCTAGGTCGCTTATCTGCCCGTTTTATTGCCGGCGGGCCGGAGACGGGAACGGCACGGCACGGCATGACACGGCACAGGGCCGTCGGTTGCGCTTGTGAAGACTGGCGTGATGAACTGCGTGTGGTCAAACCATCGGGCCAGCCAGGCATTTTAACAAAAATCAGGGGTTTGCTAAACCTCAAGAAAGAATAGTAAAACAAGCCAGGCACTTTAGTCAATTTACAGCCTAAATTATGCCCCAGCCATCGGCAACTTATCCCAAAGTTAGGTAAATATCTCGATAGTTTATTGAACAACCCGCCAAAGTGGAAATTTCGTCTATGTGATGTTGTAAGGCGTGTTTGTGTACTCCTGTTGTAGCTCCTCCCGTCTAAATCGTATTCCCATACACATAAGGCAAGGCACGTCTTATCTACACTACTCTGGACAGACAGGGTAAACGTACATTTATGTTGCATACTCAACAAACATTCATTCATTACTCCTGGGCGACAACCTTGGTGCACCTGTAGGCCAGTTTTCTATATTTCAACTGGGTAAGATCGTAGTCACCTATTTTCATTTTTACCGGTTTTGACTCGGATAGAGAAAGCTGAGAGATAATATACACCCAGAAGATGGATCTTCGAACACTATTCGTTTCCCGTATATAATCTGCCCTAAGGGAATGATCTAATTGCTACCCTCTACAGTAGAAAAGTATATGGATTGATAGATATCATACGATTATTGAATCAAAGCTTGATCTTGCGTTGAACTTGATCTGATATCTATCTATGCACTCTTGGCCAGAATATCTTTAGTAAGCGAAGGGAAGACCACTTCGCCGAAGCTTGCGGCCATTGCTAAGATAATACTGCAAGTTGGCCCATAGCGAGAAAAAAACAGCGGCAGAGGAGAGACAGACGATCACTGTCCAGCCTCTTCGGTAGATTGGCAAATCTTCCGATCGAAAGATTTGACTGCCCACCAAGCCAGAGCAGTTCGCAGCCATGATATGGATAGCCATGGAAACGGATCGCTCGCCAGCCGACTTTGCGTTCAATGACACCCAAGAACCATTGATGGGATCTATGACGCAAGTGTTAGAGATCAAGATAAATTCCGATGCTTATGAACTGGGACTTGAGTACTTACGCCATGGCCACGAGACAGAGATCGCGGCTGCTAGCATAATGAACCTGAGTGTTCCGTTCTTTGACTCTATTAGAGTCTGATTGGCGATCTATGAAAGTATCAGTAATCGTGGTGCTGATGAAACTAGTGAGGCCTCACTCACATTGAAGGCCCAAAAGATCAAAAGTCCAGCGGTAACAACCAAGCCGCGCACTCGAACTCGATCCCTTCAAGCATGTTAGCAGGGTCATCGTGGTACCGAACAATCGAGCATCACTCACGCGAACCATCCCCAGAAAAGGATAAAGATCAGAAGAATCCAATAGGCTATAGAAACAAGAGCGTTCGATTCTAGGCGGCCAAATCCAAAGCCTTTGGTCAAAGATGGCGCGTAAGAACCGAATGCAGAGGCAGTTGCCAAGCCGGTAATTGTAAGACCAATATGAGGAACCAGGCGCCAGTTTGTCAACTATGCAGGATGTGAGAATCGGGTTGCGTGTCGCAGCAGTGGGAAAGAGGATCTACTTACAGCGGCTATAAGTTCCTGGTGATTGATGTGACGCCGGATAACTGCTTTTGAGGGGTCATCATGCAGCACCCTTTGTGCGAGGATCTCGGCTTCCTTTTCGTTGAAGTAGCGGATACCGACCAAGGATACAGGATTGGTCACTTGATTCGGGAACATAAGGATGAAAGTGATACCGATGATGACAGTGAAAAGGCCCTCGAGCTAGAGGAAGTTAGCATTTTGACATTGTGCTAGAACATAAGAGCTTACAATGAACAGCCACTGCCAGCCCGTAAGATTAGCTATACCACGCATATGAAGCCTACAGATCATGTAAGATTGTGTCGTGGAAATCTTGGACTACGTTCAAACTTACACTCCATATGCGATGATGCCGGACAGCGCCGAGGCCAACTGGTTACCTAGAAAGAACCATGAGAATCGCTTGCTGATCTCGTCCTTTTTGTACCAGCGAGTAATGGTAAAAAGGCTGGCTGGGATGAACCCAGCTTCAAACATTCTGGAGAAAGCTTATTAGTTACAGCGAAATGTCAGTGCGACAAGTTACTAAATACCCGATGAGGAATCGTGTAGCTAGAAAAGGGCCAAGGCCCTTTTGGAAAGCTTGAAAAGTTGCGACAAGGCCCCTGTGTGTCACTGTTAGTAGAATGATTTCAAGAAGAGTCGGGCACTAACCAAGCAATAATTTGACCTCCGATCCAGAGCGTAGGACCAATCCGATAGAGAACGAGATTGCTTGGAATCTACAAATATAGATTAACACGCCCAAACCTTGAACATCATCGGGGAGCCTACCTCAAAGATGATGATACCAGCAGAGAGAAGTTGTTGACCAACATTGAACTGATTTTGCGTGATTCCCACGTCGGCGAGGAAAGAGTCGGTTAGTGCATTGCCTCTACATTCCATCAGTAATTTTCTTCTTACTAGCCTCATGGATCCTTACATGTTGCCTCTGTCGAGTTGAAGAGCAAAAAAGCCAAGCACCAACAGAGGCATGAGGAGCAAGTCGACCCTAAGATATTAGTGGAAAGCGCAGCTTGGATGGTATATCTGATGACTCACTTTCTTACGAGCTTCTTCTCTTCTTCCTCACTTATAGGAATAAGCTCGGCGCTCGTGGCTTGGGAATTCTTCTCAGTTTGCGCGTTCATGATGGTTCGCTGGTTCGAGCGACGTTTGGCAAATATTGTTGAAGCGCGAGACTTTTCGTGGGTTTCAATATAAGGAACGGAAAGTAAAACGAATCGTGGGTTCATTCTTGAGCCGATGATTCCTTAAACTCAGCTTTCTTTTATCCAATATTTGCACAACTAAGACCTGGGACATTCCGGTTGCGCAATACCGGAAGGTCTTCGAGTAATGCCCGGGCCGCCAAACTGATACCATCCCGTGCTTGGTGTTGCAAGGCGCTAACAAGATGAAATTTACGGGGCAGTGCCCATTGCACCCTTCTGTTCTAGCACTCACGTCTGGCTTGGAAAGCATTCTAAAGTACGCCCTATGCAAGATTATTCTTTATAAAATCTCTGACACAGCTTACCTCTTCTTAATACAAGATAAAATTTGAGTAAGTCCTATATTATTGAACAATCCCTTATAATTCCAGCTTACACGGGCGACAAGTAAGAGTCCTGGTTACTAATATGTCGTCTCTCATTGGGAATAAAATAAGATTTCAGTCTCACTCAACTACGGAAATCACTCTTAGTGACTTTGGATACCTCACCTATTTGAAGCGAATGTCGTTTTCGTGGCTTGGTATCTTAATTCAAACAGACACGGCTCGAGAACCGGACACGGCCCGACGCAGATGGATCATCCAGAGAACGCCAAACCTGAACGGACTATCCATTCAACGGACCGCAGAATAAACATGGGACTTAATGTGATGAAATTTTAGCTTTCCATGGAAGAAAAACTAGAGATGAGGACAGAAAGAAAGAAATTAATTAGAGACTAATAATAACAATAATAAATGCTGAGCTACTTGTTGTAAAGCTCAACCTTAGAATATTATGGCGTCACCTGTCGCTAAAATGGTGTTATTCAACAGGCTGCTCCACACGCCTTCCTCACAACTCTGCGTCAGTTGTGAAACCCAATCCATTCCACTACTTGATTTGGTCGTAGAAAGCCTCTCTTTGGCCATTGAATAATAATGGATGAGAATCTGAGACCATCGAAGCGTGCGCGCCAAGCTTGCCGTCCGTGTCGGTAAGTGAAATGATCACCTTGCCTACAGTAGCCCGAACTTGCAGACTAATCCCGTAATCAAGGCGGAAGAAGTCAAAGTGCTCGGGCGAGCAGCCAGTCTGCTCAACCTGTGCCAGACTGGGCCATGCATGTATTTATGGACAGGAACAACAACAGAATCATGATCAAGCCGACGGAATCCCCGCGTCACTCCCGTCGCCAATTGTGCCGGGCCGGGAACGGGAGCGGGATCAGGACCGACGGCCTGCATCGTCGTGGGTACGGGTACTCCGTGATTGGCCCGAAATTTGACTGTCAGATACTCACACCATGCCTACAGGAAGATCGAATTGAGAGAATGGAAGATACTCTGTCGGCAGTTGTGCAAGCTCTCAACAAGACTCAACAAAACGGAAATGACCTGCAATCCCACGCAATAACAAGCCATCACGATGTCACTGGTGCAACTACCGCACATTCCATCACGGTGTCCAGTCCAAGAGCTACGACTTCACCACGCGCGTCTACGTTACCCAACGAACGATTATTGGAGATAATAGGGCACGCATACCTGAGGTACTGCGAGTGCCAACCTCTACCACTTTTTGACCATTCCACTTTTGTTAGGTCATTAATCACTCGTGACCCCGAACTCATCTACGCTGTTACCGCGGCTGTCCGCTGGGCCTGCCCAAACGATTGTGCGTTGGATGAGAAAGCCGGTTATGTTGAACTTGCCCATGACCTGGCGATGGCTCGAGTTACAAAAGGCAGTGTTGAGCTTTCCACGATCCAGACTCTTTGCTTGCTTTCTTTCTCATATTTTAACGGTGAGGGCCTGTAAGCATGGCCGTTTGCAGTCCACCATACTGACGTGGCGTGTAGATGGGAAATTTGCGAGAAGCCGACTTCTTTGCTCGATGGCTGCCTCCCTGGCTCGTTCCGCTCAGCTCTATCTCAGACCTACATCCACGGCCTTACACCGTACTCTTGAGGAGAGGATTAGGTGTTTCTGGGCAACTGTACTACTCTGCCGTTTCCTTGGAGAGCCGGAGCCATTTGTTCCTCACAACCTGTCATCAGATCTACTACTCCCAACCAGTCCAGCAACCCCGTCTGAAGATGTTATGAAAACACCGTCAGAAACCGACAATCAGATTTCCCAGACCTCATTCGGCATACTGGAAGTTGTCATTCAGCTGAGTGAGATCTGGCCCATGGTTTTCAAGTACGTACGCACTCGTGGAGGCTCTGCCAATAAGGAGGCTTTCCCGTGGGATCCTGCATCTCAATATGCAACAACGCTTGGTACCTTGATGAACCTAGGCTTCAAACTCCCTTTAATCCACAGATACAGGAGTATGAATGTATCAAGTATCAGTTCGGAGCATCTAGAGAAGTCACGAAATTACTGGGCTCCATGGTTTCTCAGCCGCTTGATATATCATACCATCATATGCATCTTGAACCATCCACTACTGCTTACGCTACAAATCCGGCACATTCACAATGTTTCCGAGGCCTTTCTCCAGCAGACATCATGGTCTCTAAGCAACCATATCTCTTGGGTCATGCATTTCTTGGACTTTTTTATGTCACGGGAATTCGTACCTTCGGATCCTTGGCTGGTCTACTGGGTTGCAGTGATCATTACGATCGAGTTGCAACGTAGTCACTCTAACAGCGCGACCGGCATACAGAGCAAGGAGAATGTGGCCAAGTGCTTCAACTTCATAGAGTCATTGGAGTGCCAGTCAATTTATATAAAACGGACGGTAAGGAGATAACAAGTCTATGACCAATACGCCGCTAAATGTGACACAGATCAGTAGACTGCGTCGTCTGGAAGCGAAGATGGCAGTTTGGTCACATTCTGCTGATGCTTCAAGCAACCAGCATTACTATGTCGATGTTTCTGGGATTTTTGAGATTCTTGAGATAGTTAATCAGGAGAATTACTCTAGTGAAGAAGGCTCTATTTCGACGATGTTCGGCAGTACACTGAGTAGTCAAATCTCGAGAGGGGACGCTCCGAACGAAGCTCTAACTCAGCTACCCATTATCAAACCTGTGGAGAAGGATGTTATTCAGTATCCGTCTCCATCTACCAGTTTACCATTGAGTTTAGATGCGACTTATAATTTCAACACACATGGTATCGTTGAGGCGGAATCTATTGGGAATGATATTTGTGTGGATAATCATCACGTTCTGCCGATAAGCGATCTTTTCCAATATAACTTCTAGGTTGAGAACTGCAAAAAAGGGGATTACGGGTTCGTCGCAAGAATTAGGAGAAAGCATAGTGCGGTCATTATTGTAACCCTGCACTTGATTATTATTCATAATCTTATATCTATAATGCTAGCCCAGTTCCAATTCGTTTCTTTTGATGACCATTAAGGACTTCAATTAGTACCGCATTACTTCAAAGGTTAAAGGGAATGCTCTTTTCCTTCCTTTCGCCATGTCTCTTCTCAATCTCTTCCAGACTATATCCTTTAGTCTCACCCATAAACAAGAAAACCATAATCGTAGTTGCCAAACTGCAGCCAGCAAAGAGATAGTACGCGCCGAAAGATGACTTGTCAAGCAGGACTGGCGTCACCAGAGCCACGACATAGTTTGCAGCCTATTAGAACAATTAGCAGGATGTCGCGAAATTTTCGTGAACCTTGACGTACCCAGTTTGAGCTCTGTGCAAGACTCGAAGCACTGCTTCTTGTCCGTCGCGGCATACTTTCGACCACCCACGTTCGAAAGCCAATGGCCCATGTGAAGCTAAACGCAATGGCAAAGAGGTAGATGCAAACGATAACGACCCATCTACCGACACCATATTCCCCGTGCACTTGTCCCGCGGCGTACATCGATCCCATAATGACCATTAGGCCCACGATCAGCACACCACCTAGGATTCCCTGGAATCGTCGACCCCACTGATCTGCGAAGATCGTAGCAGGGACAGTAGCGCCTAAAATCACAACGGCAGAGATTCCAGATGCCAGGAACGAAGCTCTTTCGCCGCTGAGACCTGCTTGAGTAAACAGAATGGGCGCGTAGTAAAGAACACCGTCAATGCCACTGAACTGTTGCATGCCCATGATGAAGCAGGCAAACCCGGTCCTGGCGCGGTATGGAGCTGAGAAGGCACATCGGAAATCCTTGAACGTCTGTTGAAGATCTTGCCAGAGCGTTGTTTCACCTTCTAGACCCCCAGGAGTATCAGAAGTCTGGGCAAGAAGCTCCTTTTCCTCAATCTCGTCAATTCCGAGTCTCCTGCATACATCGCGAGCTTCATCTATCCTTCCCTTGGAAATCAGCCATCGTGGGGATGGAGGCACAACAAAAACCATCATCGACAGGAGCATTCCGAGAAAAGCGATGATGGCGAGAGGTAAACGCCAGGTTATGGACGAGTCGCCGAGTCGTGACGTTCCATAACAGATAAAGTAACCAGTCACAATACCAGTTGTGATAACGAATTGTGGCAAAGCAGTCATGATACCTCTCACGCGGGAGGGAGACATTTCGGAGACTTGAACGTAAACGTTACTCAGGAAAAGACCTTCGCCCATTCCTTTGATAAGTCTGCCCAGGATGAACACGCCGAGGTATGGTGCACCGCACTCAATGGCGGCTCCGACACCGAAGATGATGGAACCAATGGCAACTAGTCTCACATGTCCAAAACGATGAGCCAATGCACCGGCAACAAGAGCTGTCAATGCTCCAGGAATAAGAATGGTTGAAACGATAACACCATGGATAGTCGCAGAGAAATCACCAAATGTCTCTTTGAAGGAAGCCATGGTTGTGATCGGACCAATACTTCCAGTGTCCATTCTGACAGCAACATTAGAGCCAATACGCATGCATCAAGAGTTTCAAAACATACCCAAAAAGGAACGCAACACAAGATGTCGCAACACCAGCGGTAGCATACAACGGCACCTTCATTTTCACGAAATTCACAATGAATACTCTAGATTTCCGTCCTCCAAAAAGTGCTACAACTCATCTTTTAACCTTATCTTTAACCATCTTGCGCAATCTTTTCAGTCGGTGTGATCACATTTTTAAAGTGGAACAGAGCGCTTCGGATTACCTTTTTGAAGGCCCACGATGGAGACGATGGGTCTAGACGAGGTTTCCACACCCCCGTAAGCCACGTATTAGGGCTGATAGGGAAGAAAATTTCGTGTTTTTTTCTTATCGCCTCGAATGCCAGTTACAGGTGGTGGAGTTGCACGTGCTAAAGATAACATTTTGTTGGGTGGGATTGTGTCCGCATAGTTACCTCTTTGTCCTGAAGGTTGAGAAAAGAGGAAAGAGAACTTGAGACAATTCCACATTTAGATAGCGAACCCGGCTATACGTTTTTCCACAATTAGTTGTTAACCCGGCTGAGGTTGTGTTTGGCCCGATTATCGCTTCGAGAAACACGCCCTGCGCCCTACGCCTACAGTCGCAGAGTGGTTATATCCGGCTGAGCCGCCGATACAGGGCAACGAGACACGTAGATATAGATGCTATACTCAGCTGACGCCTTGTAATGTTCCGTGATTCTGTCTTTATTCCTTAATATGGAAGTAAATTGAACTATCCATTGCAAGGCGACCGACACCAAGCCAATAAACTATCCTACTTCCCACGAGGTCCATCGAACAATATGGCAACATCTTTGATACCAGCAACCGTTTCCCGCCCACCTCAAGTATTCGAAGAACCACCGAGATGACTATTCCGAAAACACGAAAGCCAGTCATCATTGTCCGCCATCGTCTGATCCCACGGATCTACATCGTCATACACGATCCTCCTCGCCTCCGACCGGAACATATCATCCGTCGGCACAACACCAAGACTCATTTGCTGCTGCGCAAACTGTCGAAGGGAAAGAGCTAGAAATTCTGGGAATGCCATGGAGGTACTACCCTGCGTCATCGGTAGCTGTGATTGTGGCTGGGGCTGCGTCTCTTCTGCTGGGACATCCAGGCTAGGAGGACTCTCCTTCGGTGCATCTGGACTTTGTCCCGCGCGCTCTAACATCTGGCGCAGATGGTCCTTGGTCCCTGAGCTAGTCACAGAGAAGGGCATGGGGGCTCTTCCTTCCGACGCAATCATGTAAGGTGGCATACCATGCGTAACTCGCGCTGCGACGTGCGGCTCGAAACCATGCTCACCTTTCCAGTCATCCATGGTGCTTCCCTTTCGGAAATGCTTCGCCAAATGTTCGACGCGTTCCTGCCAAGTCTCCATACGAATACTGCAGATGCCGCATCTCGACTTTATAGGTGGGCCCTCGACTTTCCACGAGTCTATAATTGGCAGTGTCTTGACGTGGTGAACAAGTCGGAGGTGTTGGACGAGATGGTCCTTGCGGCTAAAAGCAGGAGACTTTTCGCTATTCTGACAACCCTCGTGATTGTGAGTCTCGAGATGCTCTGGCGTCGGGTCGAGTTGGCTGCAGTATGCGCAGTGGCTTCTTCCTGTGTCTGAAGACACGATTGTGCCTCCAAAGGGTGTACATCGCCAACCCTGCAGATCCAGATGAAGAGACTTCTCGTGTCGCGCCCAGTCATACTTGCTCTTGAAGGTATCGCAGCAGAATGTACAAGGAAATCGTCTCTTTTCGTTGTCCTTACCCTTAGCAGCAGCAGATGCACGCTTCGGCTTAGCGACTCTTCCACGCGATGATGTTCGACGCGTTGCGGAGTGAGGCGACCCAACAGAAACGGATGAACAACTTGTCACGCTGCCGAAACTCACTGTCGATGCCGCTCGACTGCCTGCACGACTACCCGCCCGACTACCCACGCGGTGGCTATTTAGACTCCCGGCCGATGAACGAGTTCGCAGAGGCGCCTTTTCGAGAGCGTTGGCGATGGCAGATAGAGATGCCGCTTCGGTGTCGGGCGGTGATTCTTGCCAACGCTGCATGGGATCTAGAGCGCTATCGACTCGGATGTTTGAGCGTGGTATTGAGATCGGATCACTTGCAGCAGTGTTTTGCTGAGCGTGGAAATATCGGCTTCTTTTCCGTGGAAGACCAGGCTGATGGTTCCCAGCTACAGGTGAGATCCCAAAGTTCCCTTGGAGTCCAGCGGTCGCAGGCGGCGTATGTATTGTCGGTGCACCTGTTCGCTCCCTGGTTGATGCCGGCGATGAGATATCCCGACCGAAGTCCGTTTGCAACGGCATTGATGTTTGCCATGATGGATGGCTCAATGCTGGGTCAAGCCAGAATTGATCTTGCGGGGCCGTCGGGATGTCCAGATTGAGGAGGTCATTGGTGAAGAAGCTTTGGTTCGATAAATCTTCATTACTCTGGTTCGGAAACTGGAAATTTTGGGACAGCCGAGGGTGACCTTGCGACGTTCCGCCGTTTCTTTCCTTGTTCGCTAATCCAAGCCTCGCAAAATCAAGCTCGGAAAACGTCAAAACTGTCGCTTGCGCATTAGAAAGATGCAGTCATGGCGGGGATGACATGCTTACTATCACCATCGACGTCATCCGCCGGCTGTCGTCTCGATGCACAAGGCTCCATGAGGTTGGCTGTGTCAATGGGATGCTCTGCTAGTAGAATTGACCGTATTTTATGATGATGAAGGGGCTAAAGATTTTTGAATGTCATCAGGCTTGTTAAAACAAAAAGGCGTCGTTGACTTTCCGGAATCGGAGTAAGGCTGACCCCCACCTCGATTAGTATTTAAATGCTACGCTTCTGATTGTCTGAATTAACGTTATCAGCCTGACCGATTGCCAAATCGGGTGTTTTTACATCTTCTACTGATAGTTTACAGACAGATTTCCATCGCCTTGTCGCTCAAGAATTTGTCGCACAAGATCATCGTTGAGAGGCGTCGGTACTCCAACTTCCCGTCCCCTTCGACACCAATACCCATTGATGAATTGAATCTCCGTCTTTTGACCCCTTCTTAGATCCACCACCATTGAACATGTCGTTTCCGCCGTCTTGGTAAGGATGCCATTCACTGTCGCTTCTAATCTCTCCACCGCGAACCGCTCTGTTACACCAGGCACACCCTGCAATTCCGGCAGCGCGCAAACAACTCGGGAGATTTCGCTAAGTAATGCCCGGCTTGTCTCAGGAATGGTGAAAAGAAACCCATTTTTCGCATCGTTCAGAGCGCAGAGCGGATTGCAAAATGCGTTGACTGCGAGCTTTTCCAGCTGAATCTGGAAGACTTGGATAAAAGTGTATGAAGTAGCGTTGAGTCTCGGTACCGTAGGAAGGGCTTGTAAGAGGTAGGTTGGAGAAGCCGGCTCAAGTACATCGTCTTTGGCTCGAGGGACTTGGCCCAATGATGTCGCAGCAAAGCCGGTGTGTGTGATGTCGAAGGGCGAACTAAGTGTGACGCCGTGAGACGTGACGCCGGTGATGTAGTTTGGTCTGGTTGACTCTTTGGTGAAAACCTTTTTGTTCACGTCTTCGATCATGCCCGACCCGTTTTGCAAGAAGAGTACGTTGGAGGAAGCATTGAGGCGATTCTTGAGAGGTCTCAGAGCAGCCGCTGTCTGTGGCGTCTTGACGCTGACAATCAGATTGTCGATAATGTCGGTGCGCCGAGTGCCGCTTGCGCGACCCGTCTTATTATCGAATTCATACCAATCATTGTCTTCCAAAAGCTCCAGTCCGTAGTTTCCATGCTTCACGGTCTCTCCTTCGCGAGTCTCGAGCGTGATCTGACTCCCATTATTGAGATACTGGTCGATGAGAGATGCTCGGTGGAGTAATAGAGTAACAGATGGAGTGAGGGGAGACGGAATCTCAGCAAGGCAATGGGCAGCAAATGTACCGATGCTTCCTAGGCCTAGGACGTGGACACGGGGTCGGGCAGCTGAGATCGTCATGGTTATGGTTGGAGATATGTGGTATACAGCGTACCTTTAGTGAGAAGTAGTTGGACGGTTTTAATATGACAAGCACGACATCAAGGCCAGGACTTGGAGCAGCGGATGGAAAAAGTCTTTCAAAGGGCGTGAACTGTCATTAGGCCGAGCTTTGATCCGCTCTGTTTACGTGAGTTTTCCTCAACTCATGGGCCCTTGGTAGGGCGCGGTCCTGATAGCCACGTAGTGGTGGCATAACGGAGAGCCATTCGTATCTCAAGACTGCGTTCTTGGGTGTTTTCATTTTTCGAGGGTTGCTCTTGGGGAGATTCGATTCGAGTTATGTTAAATACAATAGATGAATCCTATCTACCAGTTGGTTTCTGTTATAAATGATGGCTCTTGCTTATGGCTTATGTCGTTCATATTGCTTTGCGACCGTAGGTTCAAGGACCAATAGCAGGATTAATAATCTGGAGACGCAGGTTCTGTAGGGCGCGGGAACCAAAGGCGTAGGGCGTGAAAATCGTGCTGGTCGGAGCTAAACCGGAGTCGTCATTGATTGGCCAATTGCACCTTGGTCAGCTTCAAACTGTCTCCAGGTCACAATAACTACACGACTCAAGATTCGCCCTCTTGACTTTGCGAGATCTTAAAGATTGTGAAGTCACATCCGGTAATGTTGACTTGCTTTTGCGACAAGCCAGGTTCTCGACGAATTCGTTACGATACAAAGGATGTATTAAATATTCGCAGCCCAGCGGACCATCAAATTCAATCAACTCTCTCAACGGTAGTTTCTTCACATGAATACTTCTTTTGGTAACCTGATATCTTTACTTGCCAGGCTTTTCCTTTAATTCTTTACCCTCCTTTATCGCATCGACCTGGACTATTGAATGCGACAAACCCTCCCCGTCAGCCCTCTTTTCAACAGCCATAGCCGTTAGTTTCTTCCCATATACACAGCCCGAGTCCAGCCCAAATGTATATCTTGCTGTCTTGGGCGATTCCTTCGCGTTTTCTGCGTCTTCCTCCTCTGTCCCAACCTGCAGTCCGACTCTAGCATCATGACCATAAACGACAATAGATCGCTGCTCAGGATCCTGTATCGAGTTCTGTAATCGATTCCAAGCGTCGATCCACCATTCTGCTTCGCGACTTTCAAGTGGAAAGCCAATTTGCCCATCTTTGCATTGATCGCCAAAGCCTTCACCGTTCTTGACAGCGTCTGCCCATTTATTTAACTCTGTCTTGACTTCCTCGTCTGTCGTATCATGAAAAGCCACGTGGCGGCGCGTCCGACTCTTGGCTCCTTTGAGCACATTAGCTCTGATAGCTTCGGAGACGCTGGCTTCTGAGTCTGGGTAGACAAGGCTGCGCATATTCATGACCGCCCATGGATCTTGTTCTTCAAGTGGAAGCGACGGTACAAGGCCACCATGTGCAACGAGAAGTGTCCCAGCATTCCACGGCGGGACTGTAGCTCCTCTTGGGACCTTGACGCGCAGGATTAGCGGCAAGGACGACAACCAGGCCATTTGCTCATCAGAAAGTTTTGCTGCAGTTCCAAAGTCGCTTTCCGCGCTGTAAGGCTTGAGGTCACCTGGTGATAGAGACCTAAGAGCATCCTTGGTCTCGAGCGGAGCGGCAGGTTGATCGCCCGCATCTTTTGCTGCTTCCAACGCCAGGTTTTTGAGCCGTTCTATCAGGTCCAAGCTTTTGCCTCTTTTGATAGCTGTGTGAGCAGCCAGAACGCGATCCTCGTTATTCCCTCTTATAGCGCTGGCGCCGAGGTCCATGGCCAACTGCACAACACCGGCGCTATCAGGGCCCTTGTTGATCAAATCACCAACGAAAATGAGATGGTCGCCATTTTCTTTGTCGAAAGAGACTTTTTGTAGCAGGGCTTTCAGCTCGGGAAGGTGGCCGTGTACGTCACCGACAATGATGAGTCTGCCTGAGGCCTGGACATCTTGGACGATTGTTTGCAAGCAATGCCACGAGATATCAGAGGCCGAGGAGCGCACAGTAGGGTCCGTTGACTGAGGATTCGTCTCGTCTTGGTTGTTCTGAGGAGACATTGCGATCTCAGTCTTGGCTGCTTTTGAGCTTGTCAAGGGTGAGGAGAAAAAGGCTCAGCGGAACGACCAGCAAATCAGGATACAGTGCTGTGTAGTCTTATCCACACTTTAGTGAGCGACCAGTGGCGCTGGCTACAGGGTAGCCAACTAACAGAAAATGCAACCAGATTTAAGAGTAAATATTAGAATAGTAGGCAGTACTAAAGTGATTATGCGTAATCAATACGGAGGCACGGGGCAGCTACCTACGAAAATGTTGAATCGTGAACGACAGCCATACAACTTGTCGAATAGTCCGAAATCACGCTGTGTGCAATCGCCGCCAAGCCGAGTCAACATGTCTGATCACGATCAATGATGCCTGAAAATCATAACAAAAAGATGATTTCTCTCGAACGAACAAGTTGCAGTTATCTAAATAAAATCTTGCCCTGAAATGTTACCGTTGTGTTTTGTACGGTGTTTCG
Organism: Fusarium stilboides; assembly: GCA_014822085.1. Taxonomy (NCBI): domain Eukaryota; kingdom Fungi; phylum Ascomycota; class Sordariomycetes; order Hypocreales; family Nectriaceae; genus Fusarium; species Fusarium stilboides. Next base: position 34,417 of record JAASAY010000030.1, read on the forward strand.
TTGTCTATTGATTGAGTGAACATGTAGAATACCCCTGAATGTCAACATTTTCTGGAGCAGCCCAGATTAGCCTTAGATCAACCCCTCAGTATTCCATGAAAGATCCAGATCCATCTCATGCGTCTGATACCCCTCTAGCCAATCAAGGTATGGGAAATGGTCATCGTCCACTGCCCCGGAAGCGTCATTCTCAGAAAACTCCAGCCATTCATCCTCAGTGGTGCCTAGAAAGTCCCCGACCCCGTTTGCATTGAGTGTGGAGCTGCTGGTAGCATCCTCAAATGTCGGAGAGAGTCCAGACATTGGCCCGGAGGGTTCTGCTAATGTCGAAATCTGATTTGACTGAATCATAGTTGATATGTTAGGAACGTGCTGCAATTCAGATCTGGCTGTATCGTACGGGATGAGCATGTTAATCTCTCGAGGATCCACCGTCTGACTGGGTTGAGTAGGTGACTGAGTTTGGCTGTTGTCGCCAACAATGCAAGGGTTAACTTCGCCATTGGGAGCGTAGTTGAGCCATAATCTTGGAAAGTAGCGATGATATAGCATTCTGGAGAATTTTGCCCTACTTTCTGCATCAATTCCACAATCTTTCATTTCTTCGTGAAGAATCTTCCGTGCACTTGGGCTGCGGAAATATTCTTCTGCAGGGCGGAGTTTCTCCTCTTCCGCGTTATTCAGATATGGACTGAAACAAGGTGTTTGGTTTGGGAAGATGACCCTATAAATCTGCTGCCACTGCTCCTCGTGGGATTGACTCATATCGACTCGGTTGTTGATTGCTTCCAACCTCTCGTCTGTGATGAGTCCGTCGGGAGTCCCCTTGTATACGCAACCATGAGACTGTATTCGTCCCTTCGCAAAGATGATGTGACATTTAGGACAATGTTTCTTGTCCCTATGATTTCTCCTGATGTGATCCTTCACGTGAGAGATTGTCATGAACTTTAAGGTACACCTTGACCCGTATTCCTGCGGCATCTGTTTCAAAAATGGGCAAGCAAAACGACGGGAGTTCTTGGATTTCCTAGCACCAGACGAGTGTTGCCTGTCGCCGCGATTGTCTCCATCGTCACTCTCCCCGCCGCTACTGGCGGTCTTGCGTCTTCGTGATCCCCTTCTACTCGCAGCAGACTTGCCAGATCTTCGAGCTTTCGTGCCCGAATCGCCTGGCGCGTGGTTCATATTCTTGTTCTGCGCTGCACCCCTGCGTTCCTGTGACTTCTGGGGGGCATATGACCTGTAGTAACCGTCGACAAGGAGCTCGACAATCCAATCAAGTCTTTTGTCCATTTCAATGGATAGCTCAGAATCCGAGGCTTGTGTAATCAGCCCATCCCAGGTAACGGTATCAGGCGTGAAACCACCGCTCGAAATCGAGCATGCTGTGGACGCTACCTCTAGGTCCTGAGATAATTCATTCGGATCCCAATGCTCAGCTGAATCGTGAAAGGATCCGATGCCAGCAAGGCCAAAAAGCATAAACTCGTCACCTGGAAAGGGAGGAGATTGCGACCTGGGAAGAGTTGCCAAAGACTTCGAGGATGGAATCTCTGAGCCTGGGTTGGCTTTAGAGTATCCATCTTCGTGTGTTTTGACAAGCTCTAACGGCTTTCCATCAAAACACAGACAGGAATCCTCCCATGAAAATTCGTACTTCCACGAGAACATAGGAGGGACTTCGTCCTGAGTGGCTGGTAACCTCATCTGCTCCTCAGTATGAGAGATGCCTATGGACGACAGGGTATCGGCTGGTACAGAGAGCGATGCTCCTGATTGCGACACCTCTGATAGTGACATGGTCTGAGGAGGCATTGGCGTTGGCAATTCCAGAGGGACTGGAGACAGCATGGTTGTACCCGGGTCGGGGTGATCCAAGACCTCGAGCTCCAAGTCCAAAGTCAGATGAGAGTCAGGAGGGCCTTGGACATTTTCATGTCCACCACCCAAGCCCAACAGCGAAGGGCCGTGGGCAAGGTCGTCTTCGCGTGTAGATAAGCCTGCCGAGCCTCCGTCCAAAACCTAATATTTGAGCAACTTGTTAGTTCATACTCTTGTGGTTCAGCGATAAAGCTAGCCAAGGATCGACTCACTCTTAGCGAAGGCTTTGTGGGTGCTGTAGCGCTGGCTGAGCCGATAGGGTCGCTTGGCGTGGTGGTATCCATTGGGTCCGACATGGCGACAATAATGTGAGATGGTTGAAGTTGATACTGGTTCAGACTAGAGATGAAAGAAGAGAAATGAGAAAGACGAGTCCACAGCGTGGCCGGTCATTTATTAATAAAATCATAATCGCAGTAATGACCGTTTTTCTGCGCTTTCCTGGGGCCTGCTCTGCGTTTTCCAAACCCTGCATACCGCTTTGGTGGCTGGGCGCAGGAGCCAATAAGGACGCCCAAACACATCCCTTGCCGAAAAAACGCAGAGCCTTGTTTCTTTTGTGGTGAGGAATGGAGAGTGGACTGTAGAAATTAATATTATAAGCTATACACAGGGCGGATACATCTTACAAGTAACTGGGCCCTCTAGATTCATTGTCTCGATGCAGTGTATGACATGCAAGTCAGAAAATCTTGTCAACAGTGGCCAACGGCTAGACATTGCTCCTATCAACTCCGGCCTTTCTGTTGGATGACAGCTTAAACTCCCAATAAGAAAAAAGGACAAGGAAAGGGTTCGCATGCTTTTGGAGGCCGGGGCCGGCATCAAGGATCACTATCTGGATGAAATGTCGAGTTATACAAGCAGCTGTCTCTATCATTGAACCTTTTGTTGAAAACGGAGCGAAGGCCGATTGACCACTAACCATGAGGAGCGCTACAACAACTTAACAAACAGCTACCATGACAGGGTATCCACGTACAGCTCAGTACTAACGAGATCTCGGTGCGGACCCTTAATGCTTCCAGCTCGTTGATCGACGGACGGGTAGTATTGGAGGGAGCGGCCGAGCATGTAGCGTTGGACATACTGAAACTTCTGCTGAAGTGAGAAACTTTACTGCCGGGGAAGACCATTCCAAGCTTGTCAGGGCTCTCGTCCTGGCAAATGTCTGTAGAGGGACATTGCGCGGTAGAAAGGTTAATGAGCGGTGATCGAGCATGGGCGCAGGAAGGTGTTATGCCCATTGTAGAAAAAAGAAATAACTTAGATAGAGTAAAACCTATAATAGCGATTGCATAGAAGTCAAAACCGTGGAGATTTCACCCGTCGGATTATTAGAGGGATTCGCGTTTTAAGTAAGGCTTACAAGGTGAATACCCAGATTGTCTGCTCAATTGCATGAGGTCCCCAAGCGAACCAACCAGGCATCGAGTTGCGAAACCAGGCTCTAGTCATCAAGCAAGGAAGCGGGGTACTTAGGATCAGGCTGTTCGTTGTTCTTTCTGGATTGGCTGAGGTTGAGCAATCGTTGTAAACAGAAGATATTCTGTCCTGTCTAACTATATTTCTGACTAAAATATGTTGTTTTTCGATGTTTCCGATTGCAGTATCGGCTACAGACCCAGACTCGACTCACATATTAATGCATCAAACCTCTTAACAACCGCTCAACAGGAGGAACCCGGCTCGGCCTTGGAGGCCTCAATTTGACCCTGCATCCTGTTGACGCCTGTTGACGAATCAGCGCGTGGACTTCCAGTCATCATTTTCAGCTGAGGGTTGAAAATAAACTGCCACCCTGGTAGTTTCTGGCCAATCATTCCAGCCTCAGTCGTCGTGTATATATCGTATCAACTCCGCAAAGGCATGCTTATCATACACCACATCCAGTTCCTCAGTGATTCAGTTTGCTGCTTTGTTTGCACCGCAGTGTTTGCTTCTTATCAAACCATTTTCGTATTTTCTCAGATATTGTCCTTGGCTTACTGGGTTTGAAAGCAGTGTCTCGCGGTGGCTGTCTATTCCGAAAATGAGCAATTCAAGTTTGTCGGGTAAGAGGACACATTTAGCTACAAAATGGGATGTCTGACTCTGTAGGATCAGAGACGTTTCCAGAAGATCCTGATCTCCAGGATATCGCCGCCAAGATAGATCAATATCGAAAGAGCATGGAAGCAAAGCTGCGAAACGAGATGATAAATCCATGGAAGGAGCACGAGCGGAACTGGGAGTCACGACTTCGGATATTCCATCTTGATAAAGGAGCAGGCAACTATGCAAGTCCAAACCTCAATCGACGCAATGATCCCCAGCAACTGTGGCAAGAATTGGGAGATGCTCTAGGAGAAGAAACCCCGTCGAAGCCATACCAACGTTTGATCCTTCTCGAAGGCATGGATCCACGGATTGCCGAGGCCCTGAGTATCAAGCTCGACATCCCCACCGAGTTCTGGACTGCTCATTGCCTGTGGGGAGGGCAGCTAAGACCATTGAAGCCGTCAGGTGAAGAGTACACGAGCTCCACGTACTGGAAGGTTGAAGTCACGAATACATTATCAATCGTAAGAAACAAGGAGAATTCTACTACAGCGCAGTTTGACCAGTTTATTGGAAGCTGTTATCGCGGACCAGTGTTTGTAAGTCCAGACGACCGATTCTTCAGGTCATATTCATATGTGTCTTTCTGGGCAAAGCACACTGAAAACGGTTGGATAGGTACGTAATCACCGGCGAAGTTATCAGCTGACTAAAACTGATGTTCTTTCAAGCTCTGGTATTAATGGATGTTCCTGACGGTTTTCTTCTTCCTCGAGGTCAGCCGACAGCTGAAATTCAAAGTTCCTTTCTCCTAAAAGCCGTCGACATGAATTCCATTTCTTACTCGACACAGAATATCTATGCTATAATCAACTCACCAGTCTCAAAAAGCCAAACAATCAGTCCGCAAGGACTACCCTTGTGGGACATGGTGATAAAAGCCTACAAAAAAGAACCGATTTTCGCGACAGATGACCCGTTCTCAGCAACCACTATTATTCGCAACTTTGTTTTCCTCCAGTGGGAGAGTCATTTCTTTGACACCTACAATGTTAGTAACACAATATGGGTGTCAGGCTTGGACGACAAACAAGCGCCTCTCAGCGCCCCATCTCATCACCAGAATCAACTACTTGAGCGGAGTAAGAAGATCGCCGCAGAGTACCAGGAGCTGAGAGTGTCACGGCAAAACTTACAAGGGAAAGCGCTCTCAATTCGTCATATCATTCGAGCCTTCCAATGCGATGATAGCGAATATCTAGATGCCCAAAATGACCAGACACTGCGGGCATTAGCGGTCCAAGAATCTCGAAGGTGGAAAAATCTCTTAGAAGATGTGAAACAGAGTGATGAACTCATATCCGGCAATATGGCAATGTATGCACAGCGTGCCGCAATGGAAGAGGCATTCGCGAGCAGGCAACAAGCCTTCGATACCTACAGGCAAACAGAGGCGGCGAACGAGCAAGCGACTGCTGCTAACCGAACGGCGCGTAGTTCCGGACAGCTCGCTAAGATTGCCACAGTAGCTGTTCCCTGCACCGTTGCTGCATCTGTCTTTTCTATGAATGGGGATTTTGCGGCAGGGGAGCGCCTGTTTTTTGTGTACTGGTGCGTTGCTGTGCCGTTGACCGTGGTCCTGCTCTTTTGGGTGATACAGAAAGATTTGAAGGAGTGGGGAAGAGAGGGTGGGAAAAAGGAGCAGAAAACTGGTGCTTCAGAAAAGTTGGTATAGTAACAAAGTACTGAATATCGATCCACTACGAAATTACACTCGACACGTTAGGAGCACCAGACCGCAAAGATACACAGCAGCGATGTTTCGAAAAAGGAGTAGGCGATGCTTTTCCTGTAAGCACCGTGGTGTTGTACAATGTTCACGAAGTACTTGTAGCCCAGAGTGAGGACGAGAACTCTTCAATATGATCTGGAACCAGTGTGTTCTTCTAAATTTCTTAGATGATACGATGTCACTTGAATTTGATCCTTCGCGAACAAAAAAAGATCGCAGATCGTCATTTATGCATCCTGGCACACTGAATATTATATGGGCCTTTGCTTTGCGACCCACGATCCATACACGGCTTCCCCTTTTTGGGCTGTCAATCTTCCACATGAAAGGCAACTGGGGTGACCCGCCAGTCTATTCCTCCGCAAACCTTGTCACCTCCCGCATATTAGCCTCGATCCTACAATCCTGGGGCTCCGCAAAGCTATTAAATCTGGCAGGGCTTAAGTTCCTTCTGCTACGGGGTGAAGTCATGGTATCGCGATTGCGGGGCATAGGATTCACAAGATCATTGGCATGACATCACAGTAGATCGATGCTGGGATCTCAATCCTATGTTTGGCTTTATGTTCCTGATTTCCTTCGGGATCCTTTGAAAGATCAGCGTTATCGTTACGATAATCGTGTTCGATCCTTAATATTGGAGATTTGTTTCGGGCTCTCGGTTCCGAGAAGGGTACTCCCGTGCCAAGATATTTCGTGGGAAAATAGTATAAAAGACGATATACTGGCAAACTTTCTACAGGATATCATCGATCAACTCGAGACTTTGCGTCAAAACCATCAAACCAGAACCCTTCAGGTACCCATAGCTTAGGCTTTCCCAAACAACCATGCGCTTCTCTCTCGCTCTCCTCTCCACACTCGCGGCCGTATCTAACGGCTGGAGACGTGAGTATCATCACTTCACCAGTGAAATCATCAACTAACCTTTCACACAGTTACTGGCTACGAAACTGACGAGGACTGTAACGTCTCGGCCGGTCGCTACCGAATCATGGAAAGCACCGACGACCCATCCGAAGACTGTCAGCGTTTCGGCTATCCCAACGAACACCTCACATGCGCTCAGTATGAGAATGGAGGTGTTGAAGGGCCAAATGATTGCGGTGCTGCCATCTGGAACCCGAGATCAGTGCTTGTCGAAGGTACAACGCTTCAAGATGAGCAATGCTATTCTTGCAAGCTTTTCAGTGACGACCATTGCGGAAAGGAGTGGAAGGATACGGCAAAAGATGGCGAGGGCTGCTATGAGTTGGGTCTTGGTGCCAAGTCATTTATCTGCGTGAGTCCCGTTTATGACAGTACATATTGACATTGCTAACGAGGTATAGAAACATGATGAGTGGGCGTGTTGAAGGTCTTCAGTCCTATAACGAATGGGCCATCTGTCGAACTTGGACTACTTCATCACTATTGGCTATAATTCATGTGCATACTATCTCAAATACAATATGAAGTGCCTGCAGTATGAAACCTCGTGTCTGCGCGTAGTCTTAGCCTCCCTTTCTTTTGTCGTAGCTGTATGATTTGCTTTAGTGCTGTGCTTCCTTTATCGGCAATCATCGGCAATAGGCGCAGTGGCAGAGTGGTCTAATGCGATAGACTAGAAATCTATTCTCCTCGGAGGCGTCTGTTCGAATCAGGCCTGCGTCGACTGATATACCGGACCCATGACCAGGGTTCCCTTTTTGCAATTTGTCGGATACCAGTATACTCAATACTCTTTTGCGCTATTACAGGAACACCAACTGCACTTACGAATCTCACGGAGCCTTCGAGATTGGCAACATCAGAGCAAGTTCATGCCTAAGCTTTTGCTTGTTTCTCAAATAAAGATCCCGTTGCGAATTAAGCATCCACGATACAGTGTTTACGTGAGAAGCTTAATCTTCAAGCTGCATGGTAAAGACTCACTCAATATGCTGATTGCGGAGTTAGCGCATTCGAGAAATGTCTTAAGACCGCGGAATTGGCGGGATCTACCTGCGTTTCGGATCCCAAGGTGATGGCGTTTGGTCCAAGTTCCACTCCGCCACTCCACTCCGCAGCTCCACCCCGCAACAGCTTCATAGATAAAGTCAAACTGCGCAAACACTCTACAGCAATTCAGAAAGACGAACAAAGGCACCATGACAACTATCAAAGTAGCTCTCCTGGGCGCCACCGGCGCGACTGGCTCCTCCATTATCAATGGCCTCTTACAATCATCAGAGCCGCGCTTTGTAAGCTAACACAATCCTTCCAAACAGGTGGCAATATATTAACCTTTCATCAACAGGAGATCACTGCATTGACTCGTCCTTCGTCGTTGGAGAAGCCAGCGGTGCACACACTGAAGCAGAAGGGGATCAATGTAGTTGCAGCTGATATCCAAGGTCCCCAGGAGCAACTTGCCGAGGTGCTACGTGGTCATGAAGTTCTCATCTCTGCGATTGATGCAGCTCATCTTATGTCTCAGATTCCTCTAGCAAATGCTGCAAAGGCCGCTGGGGTGGGACGATTCGTGCCTTGCTTTTTCGCTACTGTCGCACCGCCGAAGGGTGTTATGAAGTTGCGAGATATCGTAAGTTTCTAGCATATTTACACAGTGACTACCCCTGCTAACACAGGCTCTAGAAAGAAGACGTCTTGAACCATATCAAGCAGATATATCTTCCTTATACCATCATCGACGTCGGCTGGTGGTACCAGATCACCTTACCTCGTCTGCCCTCAGGCCGAATAGATTATGCCGTTCCGTTTCCTGCAGGCCACATTGCGGGAGATGGTAACAAGCCGTCTGCTTTGACTGATCTTGGCGACATTGGCCGCTATACCGCTCGGATCATTGCAGACCCTCGAACTCTTAACCAGATGGTCTTCGCTTACAGCGAGCTTTACACCCCAAATCAAGTGTACGACCTTCTCGAGCAGCTAAGCGGAGAGCAAATTGAACGCAACTATGTATGACCTGTTCCTATGTAACTCGGGAGATAGCGGTGTCACTGACCTTTGATTTAGAAATCTTCAGAGGCATTTCTGGAGGAAATTGCGGCAATTAAACCTGAGCGTATCACGCCCGACCACCCGGAGCTCTACACACTAGCCGTGCCTGAATATGGTTACTCCTGGGGTGTTCGCGGCGATAACAATCCACAGTATGCGAAATACCTAGGCTATCTTCTTGGAAATGAGCTTTACCCAGATATGAAGGGCAAGCCATTTGAGCAATATTGCAAGGAAGTTCTGGAAGGAAAGGCGGTTAGCGCGTATGAGTCAAAGTAGCTGGCTTAGAAGCAGGGATATAAAAAATACACTTAGTATAGTAATACCAAAAATTAAATTTATTTCGCTTGGGATTTAATACTATAACCCTAATTTGTTCTTAGTATTTATAGTTTACGAGATATATATCTTTAGGATTTTTATTTTTAATCTTCTTATTATAGCAAGTTTTACTTGTAAAAGTATTTAATACTCACACTTTTGTATACTCTAGGTAATAAAATA